>NDFZ01002256.1:0-11346 GCA_002192655.3 Mamestra configurata
TCCTAAATTTATTAGGTAGGAACGTATAAAAGACGGAAACATGGTTTTCTGTGCGCACCAAATATGGTCACGAATTACTATGACCGGTAGTATTTGTATACTTACAAAAAAACGTATATTTTTAATAAAAAGTAAAAAGCAAGCTGCTAAAAAGTCACTGGAAACTCTTTTGTACGGCACGACTCTAGATAATAATTAATTATTGTTGTTATGTAGTTTTGTAAAATCTTATCATAATAGGTTAATTAATAGGCTATTCGCAGCTATTAAAAATCTTCTAAGTAAGCTTTTCCAGCTTTGCTTCAAAAACCCTGTTTTTCCTACAGCTAAAAGTAAATGTCACGTAATTTCTACCTCCTGATTGCAATCTTAGTTGTTTCGATTTTATGTCCTAGTCGCTTTACCGTCGAGGAAGATTGCCAAAATGATTGTAAAGTATTGCTTTGCTGACGAGATAACCTACAATGACGTTAACGTTGACATTTACGTCAGAGTTGGTTATCTCGAACAATGCCTACGTAATAAAATTATGTGGGACATGCTTGCATTAAAAATCCCATTGTAAAAATGCACCATGACTAATAATCCCATTTGAACTTCCTTAACTGGTTAGGGTTTCCTTAAAGTCCCCTATACTAATGATGAGTAAACCGCATATTATGAACCAATTAGCCCAACTAACTATCATTCAGTCCCTCTAAAGTTGTAACGGTACGCATCGTCGTGTCAGGCACATGCTGGGTCGACTCGAAGAGCTGGACTCCAACAAATATACTCTGGTCCACAGCAGCTCTGCTACCTTGATATAATAAAATTCCTTTACCGACTGACAAAATAAAAAAAAAATCAAAATCAAAAGTCATTTATTCAAACTAGGCTGAGTGCCAGCACTTTTTGAACGTCAAAGTTCTACATAAAGACAGTCCCCCAAAACGCCCGCCCGTCACCACTTCCTAGTGTTTTAGCTGGACATATTATGTACAACCAATGAGCCCAACTAACAATCCTTCAGTCCCTCTAAAGTTGTAACGGTACGCATCGTCGTGTCAGGCTCAGGCTTGGTCGACTCAAAGAGCTGGACTCCAACAAATATACACTGGTCCACAGCAGCTCTGCTACCTAGATATAATAAAATTCCTTTACCGACTGACATATTATGTTCAACCAATGAGCCCAACTAACAATCCTTCAGTCCCTCTAAAGTTGTAACGGTACGCATCCTCGTTTCAGGCTCAGTCTGGGTCGACTCGAAAGCTGGACTCCAAACAAATATACTGTGATCAGTAGCTCTGCTACCTAGATGTATTAAAATACCTTTTAGATTACACCAGGCTTGTTGACTTTGTCAAATGTTTGATTAAAGAAATTTAGATATCTCGATTTTAGTTCATAAAAGTAAAAGACGGCTACACAGACTATATGTATTGGTTTGCTTCAGCTCCCTGAGATGCTTTCGCCACTAAAATAGCGATAGCACAAATGCTGAAGATAGCTAACTATCTTGATTTCTCTCAAAACCAATTGGACAATCTTGCGTGAGCTTCAAAATCTCTGTATTAGGTTTATATTTCTGCGCAGTTATAGTTTATATTTCTAAGCTTTCGCAAGTGTAACCATGTTCCTGAATTTCATACTAAGCTCAAATGGCTTCAGCCTTCGCCGAAATGCCCAAATATATATTGTGCTCTCCTGAACATTCAGTTCCTTTGTGACATACATCAAACATTGCACGCATTGAACACTGATTTGAGATTTATGCTCTGCTGAGCTTTAGAACTTGAATACTTGTTTGTAAATACAGTGTGTTTGGTACTATGACGTAATGGGCGATAGACTTTTCGTCTCTTCATGTCAATTATTTTTTAGTATTTTTTTACTGCATCTGGTCTATTCCCTAGGTTTTGAGACTGGCAATTTAAAACATTCAGTGAAATATCTTACAATTTTCAACATATTGAGGAGTACAATACCTTTCAAACTTTGAAAAAATGCTTTTAAAATGTAGAATTACTCATAAAGATAAACACACAAACTCAAAATCAACGAACTTACGCCTTATATCTCTATCGATTACTTCATATTTATAGAGCACTTAGTAGGTACAGACCTACTATAGGTACTCTATAATCATGTAAGCCGTAAGTGAAACGAGATAAAATTATCTAAATTTTTTTAACGAATCAATATGTTTGTAAATATAATGAATAAACAACATAAATATAATATTAATTTATTTCAGACCATTATCCATAATGTTTTAGTAAAATAGCTTATACACTATGTGTAAAGTCACAATACAATATTTAAAATAAAATATAGTACTTTTAATTTAAATACCTAAGCATAAAAAAGATACTTAAATTTACAATAAGCGATGTTCATATATGAGTCCAAAATTAGATACTATGAGTATAACTACCGTTGATGCTCCTTTGAATCCAGCGCAACAGGGATGATGGCCTTTTCCATAAAATAGCCTGAAAACTTATGTTTTCGCGTCTATGAACATGTCCGATGCACCACAGAAACGCGGGAGCTCCAACAGCATCCAAAAAATACATTGCTTCAAGTTATGCCATTACAACAATACTTAGTAGAGTTACAACACAAAATAATATAATATAAAGTTTATTTGGAACAACTTAAGTTTACACATTACACATGAAAAACGAACATAGTTACAAAAGTAAAATACTGTGGCGCAGCTATCAACGCCCAATTGCAAAGTGACCCAACCTTGAAAACAACAGCAGATTAGGCTTGCATCCATGCTTTTCGGCTAAAATACGTTATAAGAACTTGACTAAATTAGAATATGAAACTTAGCAGGTAACCACGTGGATACAAATAAATGCGAATTAAACTTAGGATACGACTAGTTACAATTATTATTAAAAAAAATAATCTCACTCAAAATATAAACGTAATCAAAAAAGACTGAATTGAAAACCCCCGCCTATAAGGAAGAAATTAAATAAATATAACAAAATGAAAAGTTACAAATAATTCTATCGGGGGCTGACTGCTAATCCGTCCTATCAAAAGAGCTCAAACGTGGTCTAGGTACACGTGCTTTCGCAGGATTTGTGACGATGTTCTGTGTCTAGTTGGCATAATTAAACCTATCTAAGAATCAATGCAAATAAATCTCAAGCAAATGAAAATAGTAATAGCAGCGTCCCCTGACCAGCTTACATCATAAAACCCATCAAAAGTCCATTGCTGATGAATCATAAACAATTTACAGAAACTTAAATCAGTCAAATAGTTTAAGAGATTACTGGCAGCATTCGCTTACTTCTACGTTCCGCCGTGGGTAAAATGATAAAGATTGAAAATATAAAGAAGTTACCTATGTGAAATTAAGCATAACAAAGGTTAAACAGAATTCCTACACCAATATCTAAGTGCTTACTAGCTTTACATAGAAAAAAAAATAGGTGTGAGGATAAAAACTTGCTTGTTATTACATAAAAGCACTTTTTCCATACGCTTTTTTGCTACCTACTATTAATAGCAAAAAAAGACATTGACTGAATTTTGCAGGCGGGGTTTCTAACACACGTAGAATAACTAATATACGTAAAGTAGATCTGTATATTGTACTATCGTGCCTCCTAAGACGGTTTCGTAATAATAGATTTCATTAATGCCAAAAATTAAGATATTTGAAAATGTTGCTCCAGTGATAGAAAATTAAAAACGATAATGATTATCGAATAGGTGCTCTATTCGAAAATCACAAATTAGTATCATATTCTTTTTTAAATTTGTGGTTGTTATGATAATTTTGTGTCTGGATCGAATAAATGTTTTCTTTTCTATTGTATTCAAAATTTTATAGGGTTCCGACAATATGTACGTAGAAAACAGAACCCTTATGGGATCACTCGGGTGACTGTCTGTCCGTCTGATACAGACAATTTTCTCTGAATCTACAGGACCGATTCTGTTGAAATTTGGCACACATATGAACTTCTGTGACCCAAACACGATTGCGTCACGTAAATAAATAAGTTTTGAGTACGGGGGTCACTTTTAGGGGTCAAAGTAGAAAATTTCATTTTCTGGTTGGCCCTGGAACGCAAAGGGCATTCAAAGAAACACGGATAAGAGTATGAAACTCCCTTCTACTCCACCCGGAGCGGAAGGAGTCATTTGACGATTAAAAAAAAGGTGTATGAGTCAGTAAGAGTCGGACACTCCCTTCTACTCCACCCAGAGCGGAAGGAGTCATTGGACGATTTCCTATGCAAAAAAAGGTGTTTAGGTGAGTAAAAGTCGGACACTCCCTTTCACTCCGTCCAGAGCGTAAGGAGTCATTTGACGATTTCCTATGCAAAAAAAGGTGTAAGTCAGTACGGGGGTCACTTTTAAGGGACAAACTAAAAAAAATCATTTTCTAGTTCGCCCTGGAACGCAAAGGGCATTCGGAGAAACACGGATAAGAATCTGAAACTCCCTTCCACTCCGCCCAGAGCAGAAGGAATCATTTGACGATTTCCTATGCAAAAAAAAAGGTGTTTAGGTGAGTAAGAGTCGGACACTCCCTTCCACTCCGCCCAGAGCGGAAGGAGTCATTTGACGATTTCCTATGCAAAAAAAGGGTGTTTTGGTGAGTAAGAGTCGGAAACTCCCTTCCACTCCGCCCAGAGCGGAAGAAGTCATTTGATGATTTCCTATGCAAAAAAAGGTGTTTAAGTCAGTAAGAGTCTGACACTCCCTTCCACTCCGCCCAGAGCGGAAGGAGTCATTTGACGATTTCCTATGCAAAAAAAAGGTGTTTTGGTGAGTAAGAGTCGGAAACTCCCTTCCACTCCGCCCAGAGCGGAAGAAGTCATTTGATGATTTCCTATGCAAAAAAAGGTGTTTAAGTCAGTAAGAGTCGGACACTCCCTTCCACTCCGCGCAGAGCGGAAGGAGTCATTTGACGATTTTCTATGCAAAAAAAGGTGTGACTGCTGAAAAGCGGAGAAACATTTAGCCTAAAGGCGCAACATCTTATAAGAGTTTATGGAAATAGTGCGTTCATTGTAATACATCTGAAATATCATGATGAACTTAGAAAAAAAATCTTCTAATAATCTCTAGGGCAATAATATTCTTTAGACAACTAAATAATAATATTGCCCTAATGTAATTGAATTTAGATCAGTTTTAGGGTTCCGTGCCCAAAGGGTAACCAACGGAACCCGGAATTACTGAGCCTCCGCTGTCCGTCCGGCCGTCCGTCTGTCTGTCTGTCTGTCAGCAGGCTCTATCTCAGGAACTCTAATAGGTGTACAGTTGAAATTTCACAGAGTGTGCATTTCTATTGCCGCTATAACAAAAAATAATAAAAATATAATTGAATTAAAAATTAAAGAGGGCTCCCATACAAGAAACGTTTTTCTATTCGTGAGAGTCCGTGATCCGTGTCCGAGACTCATCCTTGGCCGGTTTTTACATATATATTTTGTACCTGCGACGCGGCGACGTACTTATCGTTTCTTAATACTTACCTGCTTAAAATAATTGTTATTAATTCATAGCAGTCTCCAGCAAATTGGTACATTACAAACAAAAATATATGGTTTCTGAGCTCGGTAATCTTTCCAAGTAGTGAGACTGGTTTTAGTTAAATTAAAAAATATAGTTCTAAATCGACTTATTATGTGTACAAAAGCGTTTGTTTCGCTCCATCGCCTACTGCCACGAACCACAGCAGCTAATTCCACCAATCGACAGTGCGGAAGGGCGGATCCAGGGTCGTGTGTGTGGTGTGCTCGGTGTCTGGACTTATGCTCGGCGGCAGGAAGAGGCCGGCGTGGAAGCCGATACGTGTTTTCCGGCCTGTTCCAAAAATGTGTCAATTTTAGTTGATATTGATATTTTATAAGCAGAGATCGGAATAGGTAGACTATATTTACCTAATGTTCGTGGAAGTAATATAAAATCCCGGAACCATAAACATGACGATTGTCTCCCGGGATTTAAGAAATTGCAAATTACTTATTGCGCTTTGAATACATCTGAACAAAATTATTATATTGAAGAATCTTATTATGTTTTTAGAGTTCCGTACCTACTAAAACTTGAATTAAATAGCTTTGTTTTCGCACAACTCTCTTCTTTTGATTTAAAATCAATAATTTAGAACTATGTACACAAAGAGCAGTTCATGTTTTTATAATAATTTATGATTCCGGGATTTTACAGGAGGTATTATCAACTCTATGTTACTTACTTCCACGAACATTAGGTAAATTTAGTCAACCTGTCAAATGTAATTGAGCACATAAGTGCATTGAAACATTAAAATGATTAATTTTAACTACAAACTAATAAAAAAACTTGAAAGTTTATTTTACTTGACATTATTTGAAAATATTACGTTAATTTATATAGGGAATGCCATTTAAAGAACGCGCGTTTTTAATAGGTTTCCATTAGTTTTCCAAAGTTTTTTTTATGATCGATTTCGGAAGTATTAGTTAGCTATTTTATACATAGTTTTTCTAGCTAAAATGATATTCGTCATTGTATGCATTTTATGTATGAGAGACTAAACGTCAGTCACACATATAAAAATGAATATATTTTTTAAGTATAAATTGAAATGCATTTTGAGATTGACACACATGATTTTTTTTATTTATCCATGATGGTGATGATAATGCTATCTAGCTGATTTCGGCCACAGCAACCGCATTCCTAGGCTTTCTTTCATGGTGGTTCCGAGCTCAGATTTGCTGCTCTGTTATGTGCTCATAAGTGACTTGCACATCCAACTATGGCCGAAAACTTCGAACACATAGCGGACATGTCAGAAGACCACTGACGACATGATATGTGAAAACTGCTGGTGGTCTAGCATTCAGGTGGCCTGCACACGTCAGCACTTGGGCCGATTTTGTGCCTGTTCCTCCCAAATCGTGGGATCAATGTCGTATCTCCTCATGTTCTTTTCTGTACATCCTTGAAGCGTAGAAACTGCCCGCCACGCATTCGTGTCCCTTCCTGGAGTTTATAATAGAACTTTCGCTTCACTATTCTCCCTTCGTAGGTACATCCTTGAGATAAATCCACACCATCACAGTTGACGTCTCATCCAGTAGGCTTCTTCGAGGACCTTAGCCCGCCTTAGGACGTTTGTGTTCTATTCCTACGTACTAAAGGGGACGATTCACGGTCCCTAGAAATTTAACCCAGCTCCTATGAAGGAGTTAAAATAATAAACCGTCACA
Organism: Mamestra configurata; assembly: GCA_002192655.3. Taxonomy (NCBI): domain Eukaryota; kingdom Metazoa; phylum Arthropoda; class Insecta; order Lepidoptera; family Noctuidae; genus Mamestra; species Mamestra configurata. Next base: position 7,227 of record NDFZ01002256.1, read on the forward strand.
TGATTTGTTTGCTTTAGATGTTCGTAGGTAGGGTTTCTTTGCCAAGCCCTGCAGCCTAAACAACTTGATGAATTTTAACAAATAAGGAATCATTAGATTCGCCGTGACGCACTGAGTGATACAGGCTATAAACATTTTGAAAAAACAAGATGGCGGATATAGCGTCGTCGTTTTTTTTGGTTTGGTCATATGAGGCATTAAAATTAAAGGCTCGGTGAGCCGATTTTAAAAGCTTGAGTACCTCAATTGGTGATTATAAAAAAATCTGATATCAAAAAGTGATTCTAAATCAAAATATTTGAGGATTTGTTTTATCTGATTATAATGCAACTTTGTATTGTGTTTGACTTCAAGATTAAGTAATAAGCTTGTAAGTAGTTAGTTAACATAAATAATATGAATATTTTGAAACAAAATTACTTTTTGTGAAGAACGCCTGACTAACGTATCCTAGTGCGGGGCAAGGTTTAAAAAAATAATAATTCAGACAAAAAAATAATTAAATTAAATCCATTTATTTTGGTCAACAGTGATCCATATTAGCCACCAGATAGAGAGATAGTGATATGTTCTATTACTACTCTTCCTACTCTACAATCTGAGATATAAATCAGTAGCTGCCACCCGTGGGTTAATTTTGTACCTTCTACTTTATAAATGCTGCTTTTGTCTGTCTGTTCGTTAGGCTTTTATGCCTAAACCACTAAACCAATTGGATTATTTTTGGAATAGAGATGGATTGAACTTTGGAGAAGAAAATTTAATAGTTTTCCTTCCTGTTAATAATTAAAATACTTCTCTTTAATATTTAACATTAATAATCATATTCATTTCAATTTAACATAATAATGCCACTTTATGCTGTGAACGAGCTTGTATTTTTTTTCGTACTTACTAAGTTCGTGGCGGTTTTAAATAGTATTATGTACTATAAGCACCAGTACCTAAATATTTTATTCTATAAAAACCGCACTCCAACATACAATGCTTTGTTTTTCACTTACGTTGATTTATTTCCTGTATCTTTAATAGTGCAATATGGCCAGAGGTTAAGTATAATATATAAACTACACATATAAAGTCACATATTTCTCCCATGAGGGTAAGTATAAACCACAGAACCTTCCACGATCCTCATTCTCCTTCTTTTGCGTCGTTTATGTTTATACATCTGGTCATACACACATGCCGGTTGCGAATATTACACACCTGGCCTTTAACATCACCAATAAGATGTCTGTACTTCTAAGGCCCGGCGCCCACCGACGGCATGGCATGGCACGGCATGGCATGGCGCGGCACGGCGTGCTTCGGCATACCGTATCATCCTATGGCATGCCATTCACTCGTTCAGTTCAGTACTGTGCTAATGTAAAATTGGTTTTGTATTTTGTTAAAATTATTGCCGCGATGTGTCGTGGCATCTTGTGGAATGTCACGACGTGCTGTAGCATCCCGGGGGATGCCGTGGCGTTACGCTGTATGCCGCGGTAAGTCGCATCATCACGCGAGATGTTTCTACACCTATTCGTATTAAAACAAAATAATGTAAGTTCTAAATTCATTGAAATAAGGTCGAAAATTATTTGTCCACAAAAAAAAATCCTTTACTACGCCATGCCATGCCGTGCGCTAAGGCGTTTCCACTCACGTCTGCACAAATCGCCTTTCATTCATCCTCTAAACTTTACCAGACTATCTAAGCATGCTCGTTTTAATTCATGTTAGTCTTCTTTTAAACTACAACGCTGCCTCATAACATCGTTCCTCAATCTATCATTCAAAGTTACACCACACACACTTTGCAAGGAATGCATTTCTACCTACTGTTCAAAGTATTTTTTGGCGCTAATATCATCGGAGCTGTCGATCTCTTCCGCATTACCTGATGGCGAAATTTTGGAATCGATTTTCTCTTTAAAAAAATAGTACAAATCATAGAGATCTCACGAAATTAATAAGTACGAGCGATAAAATTATAATAAGCTGTTCACAGCATTAAGTCGTATACTTTACTTTAACATTATTATAACTACTGATGAGTTTTGAAATGTGGAGTATTTTATGGTTACAAGAAGAATAAAAATCGCCGTAAGCTAATTTTCTTGTTATTGGCTGATAAAACTTCCTCGCTAAGTTCAATTGTGTTTCGGTTTCTGGTTTATAGTAGTGGATCAGCTGTTATGATTTTTTAAATTACTCTTAAACCGTTAATAGCATCTGGTTATGCTTTAAATATGGCAACGAACATTGCTCGTACATTGCTACGGTAGGAATAAACCCGCCATTCTGACATCAGGTTTTAAAAAATAACATTTTGTAGTCATAGACCCGTCATTCTGATGCAAGCAAAAATTCTTGTTTATCTTGTTGAAATAGTGCAAAATCAACCTCTGAAATATGCTTGTTGTGCGAGCACAAAGAAAACCGATAAACTATTTGTTTTCCGATACTGAAAACATTTGCAGAATCCACATGATTTGAAGCTTTTTTTTCGTTTCCACTGTAATCATTTTTGAGGCAAAAAATTATGTTCCATTAAAAAAAAAAAAAAAAAATTCAAAAATCTTTATTTCTTTAACAAATTTAAATTAACACACGAAATTTCCTTCATGTTTAAGAAAAAACAAGAAACCGAGACTTTTTGTTTATGGGCTTTCGAAAGAAAAACAATGGAACATGGTGGCATGGTCATAATGGATGGAAGTGCTTTAAAAAAATATATTTAGAGATATAATTTAAATATGGAATGTTATTTGCGATATCCTTGTTCCTAAATTGATTTTAATTAGACTTATGACCCTGCTGTCGTATGATCTAAAAATGAACATTCGGTATTAATTTGTAGAAAAATTGCTACGCTAGATTCCGTACTAATCCCATCACGTCTACGACTATCTATGGTATGTGGTGACATAAAATGTTCGTGATCTTACCGTCTAGCTGCGAAGGGTACCTGTGCGCGCCGTAGCCTTTCATCACGGTCGTAATGAATTGCGCGCCATTCGTGCTGGGAGGCCTGTACTTCACGTGCGACGTCACCGGGTGCACTACTATCCCTGGAATATTACGGTAGAATGGTTTCAGTCAGGGCTGAACTGTTACTGTTACTCAGCTTTCCTCATTCTCATGGACTAGTCTGAAAGAAATTCTGAGAGCATGCAATACTGGAATCAAAAGTTTCATGCGTCAAAATCGCACTATCGAGTCAGCGGTCGATAGTGTCCTTTAAAAAATATACACTCATTGTAGTCAGTGTAGTCAGCAAATGTAGCTGAAATCTTAAAAGCGACTTAGTCAACCAATTGAACCTTCTGGCGCCATATCTAATGTGACAATGTGAGTTTTTACCTAATAATGGAACGGACTGAATTACGGAATTTCGCGTTCAATATGTCGAAATACGGTATACGGACAATACACCACTGAGTACCGACACGACGCAAAAGCAACTTCGACAGTTTGCTATCGCGAAGTACTTTACTTCAAATTTACGCCATTTCGAAGCGAGAAACTTTAGGGTTTCGTAGTAAAGCAACAATGAACCCTTATAGTTTCGCCAAGTTTATCCGTACGCGGTTTAACTCAGACTATTGATGCTGCAAAGCATGGTTATTAGAAATTAATCATGCATACTATATTATGGAAAAACAGAAGTAGTCTTGAAAATCTTATCTTTTTAAGGTAGGTACCTCACATCCAGGTTCAGGGTTTTATTCGTTTGGGCACGCCACTATTGCGGCGGTAAGGCCCCTCTTTGAGGAGTGGCTGGAGAGGCGCCACGGCGTCCTCACCTTCCGCCTGACGCAGGTACTGACCGGACACGGCTGTTTCGGGAGGTACCTGTTTCGGATTAAGCGGGAGGACACGCCCGGGTGTCAGCACTGCGAGGATCGCCCGGAGGACACGGTGGAGCATACGGTGGAGGTCTGCCCTGCTTGGGCTGAGCAACGCCGTGTCCTTGTCGAGGCGATCGGCGGCGGTGACCTCTCGCGTCCGGCCCTGGTTGAATACATGGTCCGGAGCGAGGAGGCTTGGGAAGCGGTCACCTCCTTCTGCGAAGCAGTAATGCTAGCGAAGGAGGAGGCGGGCCGCGCGAGGGAAAGGCAAGGCCTTCGCC
>NDFZ01002257.1:3701-17233 GCA_002192655.3 Mamestra configurata
TACATCATGCACTTAGCAAGCAATACATTTAGTACAGCGGATAAATGTCATCGTGGACAAAGTAATGGCTCGTAAGCCGAACTAACTGGAAAGTTCGACAGTAAAATGTGAATAAAAGCGCTAAGTTCTATGAATTGTGATTTTCCGATCCGTTGCAGTAGACCAAACGAAATGTTAAGAAATGATTTAGTTCGGTATATATAGTGCTATATATACCGAACTATTTGCTCACATATATTATTTACTCATTATTAGACGACCACCCAAAAAAGAACTTAAATTTTACGAGCCAATTCTACGAGGCGTAAATATTCGGGCCGATGATGTGCTGGATTTGATGGTCATCGAATCGGGTGCCTTTAATGCTGAATCCTGGATGTGGGGCATATAAATATAAAATTGTTTAACAGTTGTATCTAGTGGGACATTTGAATGTGATGGTTTAGATATTTAGAGAATTATGGGGAATGATGAAGGGATTGGATATTGAAGAATAGGGAATTAGGGCTTTTGCAAAAATTTACAATTGCGTAGGACGCTACCTAACCCTTATTGTTACATTAACTTATATTTTACTTTTTACACAACTCGTAAGTAATATCAATTTAATAAAAATAAACTCTTCACCCACGAACTTGGAAGAAACGCTTGTATGTATTTTCAAAGTCTACAACATGTTAACGTTTTCCTTGGATGAATAGATTGTTTCTTCATTTTCTTCAAATTCATATCAATTCATCAACAAAAATCTTATTTTCTTCGTTCTGATAAATCATTTGCATCACGCTCGATTATCCACTTTTAGGTGACCTCAATATTATACAAAAGTTTNTTACAATTGCGTAGGACGCTACCTAACCCTTATTGTTACATTAACTTATATTTTACTTTTTACACAACTCGTAAGTAATATCAATTTAATAAAAATAAACTCTTCACCCACGAACTTGGAAGAAACGCTTGTATGTATTTTCAAAGTCTACAACATGTTAACGTTTTCCTTGGATGAATAGATTGTTTCTTCATTTTCTTCAAATTCATATCAATTCATCAAAACAAAAAACTTATTTTCTTCGTTCTGATAAATCATTTGCATCACGCTCGATTATCCACTTTTAGGTGACCTCAATATTATACAAAAGTTTTATTCTTGTATGTTTGTCCTTAATTGCCATGAAACAAAATAATCATGCATACAGTATCGAAATGAATTTTAAATGGTTATTAATTAACATCGTGTTTACACTATCAGGACCAATAAAAGCTTTATCTTTGAAGTAACTTATCATCTTGGCGCCATGCTTACAAGACAGTTGTCGGAACATTTATAATAATAAAAATACATTTAAAATAAGGTTCCGTAGTAACATTCATAGTAATATTCATAAATAGTTNAACAAAAAACTTATTTTCTTCGTTCTGATAAATCATTTGCATCACGCTCGATTATCCACTTTTAGGTGACCTCAATATTATACAAAAGTTTTATTCTTGTATATTTGTCCTTAATTGCCATGAAACAAAATAATCATGCATACAGTATCGAAATGAATTTTAAATGGTTATTAATTAACATCGTGTTTACACTATCAGGACCAATAAAAGCTTTATCTTTGAAGTAACTTATCATCTTGGCGCCATGCTTACAAGACAGTTGTCGGAACATTTAAAATAATAAAAATACATTTAAAATAAGGTTCCGTAGTAACATTCATAGTAATATTCATAAATAGTTTCATTACAATCAAAATGTAAGGAAACCTGAACATAATGTTCAAATAAACCAAATAAAACAGACGGAGGTAAAATTGTTTGATGACGAAATTTGTTTCGCACATAGAAAGCTACCCTGTGGCTAGTTTTTATACCGAAAAAAATGCAGGCTTCCTGTGCGATACAAAAAAGTTCTGGAAACGCGCTGGAAAAAGTGTACCTAATCAAATTAATGACACAAAAATATTTTTGTTTTTTTNGACCAATAAAAGCTTTATCTTTGAAGTAACTTATCATCTTGGCGCCATGCTTACAAGACAGTTGTCGGAACATTTAAAATAATAAAAATACATTTAAAATAAGGTTCCGTAGTAACATTCATAGTAATATTCATAAATAGTTTCATTACAATCAAAATGTAAGGAAACCTGAACATAATGTTCAAATAAACCAAATAAAACAGCACGGAGGTTAAATTGTTTGATGACGAAATTTGTTTCGCACATAGAAAGCTACCCTGTGTTTTATACCGAAAAAAACAAAAAAGTGCTGGAAACGCGCTGGAAAAAGTGTACCTAATCAAATTAATGACACAAAAATATTTTTGTTTTTTTATTACAAACACTATAATAATACCTGCAATTTAAAAGCCGTGTATATTGTCAATGGTCAGGTAGAGGCCAATAGTTCTTCCATAGTATACGATAATCAGTCCATTAAACCACCCAAAACTCATAGCCTCTCATCTTGTGTTTCCATATTCTGCAAAAGTCCTGCAACAACCGGGGATTGGCCTTTGGAAAATATAATAGTGCATACAGGGATAATTGTCGGATGGTGCCCTATTCCATTTGAAATGTCTAACGGGGCCTCTGCGAGTTGCTTCGGCCCCTCGTACGCCTATCATAGGACATTGTCAACGACATATGATAATAATATTTTTAAGAACATAGGTCCAATGGTAGTACAACAATAACTTATCAACTAAGGGTTAGTAATATTAATTAGGTAAACAATTTTATTTATCCCTGCCGCACGAGCAACCGGACAGCGTGTATTGGTGCATCGTGTTTTTCGGCTATTCAGTATACCTATCAGCCATTAGAATGTTTACTTTCATTTCCATAGACCTCATTTTACAAATTAAGTAGTAGGTACCTAAATAGAATAACACATAACTAGTCTCGCAATTATCACTAATAGAGCTGAGAAANCAGACCTCATTTTACAAATTAGTAGGTACCTAAATAGAATAACACATAACTAGTCTCGCAATTATCACTAATAGAGCTGAGAAATAGAATTACGGGTAGCAATAACGTTAATTATATTAGTTTTGAGAATCGCGTGTAGAGTAATGGTAGGCAACCCTAATAGTCGGTAATACCAACAATCACCGTAATAACTGAAGCACTGGCGCTGGTAGCTCTTGTAACACACTGTTGTAGCGTCTTACATGAAATAATAATATGGAAAAAAACTGAAATATCGTTTGCTACCACAAAACAAAAGGCGCATCGCTTTTTTTGTGAAATTAATCACCACAAAACTAAAATAGAATATTTTAGCAAAATAAAAACCAGAAAAATAATTCGCTTAAAAAAAATAAGTATTCCTCGCTGCTGCGCTAAATGGGTCCAGTTCATGGCACGAATCCCGCATAAGTAGTGCGTGACGCTGGTTTTCAAATGGACGACGGGACCCTAAAACTCAGTCATATTCATATCAACCGTACAAAGAAAAAGTCGGTGATAGGAATCATTTATCTGTTTGACAAATAACTAATCACAGATATATGCACCGCGCTATCTCTCCGACACTCACACATTATTTACCATTAATTTCTATTCGAGAAGGTACAATCATTTTTCTATCAATTTTAGAAAACGGTCGTAGTTTCTCCATAACGATACTCCACGCTATCATAATATTAACCCACCCGTTCCATATTATTATATCGCATGATTACGAGGAAACTTTATGGTGGTACCTACTGGCACATCTCGTAGTAATTAGCGAAGGAAGATGAGTACTACTCTCTCTACCTATGTACAGCACTTATATAAATAATCATTAGAAAGTTGCAAGTTTGCAACGGGCTTGTGCAATACCGTCCTTAGATCGCCACGAATCCTGCGCCCCATCATTAACAGACTTTCACCAAGGAAATGCAATTTTCTAGAAAACGGTAGCGCGAAGACCATTGCAGTTTCTGTTTTTACCCGTCCGTGAGTCGCCCCGGGCTCTATTACAGCATAATGTGGCTTAACTAGGCGACGAGAAACGACCCACTTCGGCGGGAATGTAAATCGCTGCCTTCGTTCCCATACGACCGCTGGACCGTCAAAAATGTGCAATTCTTGCATTCCTTCATCTGTATTAGCATAATATCGCATCGAATAATCTGCATGCATGGCCGACATATCAATTTGCATAATAAACAGTGCCATAGAAGATGCACAGATATCCCACATTCCGCACCCGGGCCGTCCTTCACCTTTCACCAAAGGAAAGGAACACGAACCCTGGCATCTTAAACAATGCTCCAAGTAGACTGTGTACTTGCAAAACTTTCCGCGATACGCCGCTCACGTTGTGACAATGCTTTTTGTGATGTCTTATCTGGAATCCTCGTGAAATATTGTTCACGGACTAGTTCCACGTCAGTTTCGTCACTGGCACCTCGTCAAAGGTTATCATGCACGTAAATGGGATGACCTGTTTGAGCATGACGTGGTGTATCGTTGGCATACGCCTGTCCGCTACTCTATTCTTCAAACAAACAAGCCGTTATTATTATAAGGAAATCTCATAAGTTAGCTTCGTTATACAAAGCACACAAAGCGCCGGAGCCAAGGAAAGCTGCTACATGTTTAGTCTCGCCGGGAATCACTCGTGATCCGTTTATAATGCCTCCAGTCAGCGCCTTGCGTGTCTGTAATTATATAAAAATGTCGAGGGATTAAACTCCGAGAGGCGTAGGCCGGCCACGCGCTCTTGTGCAGGTTAGACTGTGTACATACTGGCTGGAAAAAACGCGTTATTAAGCTTTCTTTCACAGTATTACAATCAAGAAAAGGTTGTACAATTTAATCCTCAGTTAGGCATAACGATTTGGAACAATATTTATTTTAACAATTTGTGTGGATCAACCCTAAGGGCGAGGACCAACGAGCGTAATTTTATGAGACATGAGTGGCATATTTTAAGTTGCGCAATTTACGTTCAACTGAAATCCGGTTAGGCTGCCAGACGAACCGACGTATATTCAGTTACTGTCCAACGTTTGTACAGGGTGTGTGTGTCGTGCAATGGATCCATTAAAAATATTGTACATTAACGAAACATTCGAATAAAATGTCAGAAAGAGAAGCTGGGTAAATCCACTAAATAGGGAAAGACTGATGTGTGGACAGTTCCATACGTTATATAGATCGATCGCAATTCGGTTGATATAATGCGCGTGGGTCAGCAGACAACTCATTTTGCGTCGCCGTGTAGTACAAACAGGACTTTTGTATGAAACCGAATGCAACTTATATTCCGCGACTCACAACTCAAAAACTGATGCTTAATTTGAATGGGGACGCCGTTCCCCCTAAAATATTGATCTACACATTCGGAGCTCAAAATACGTACATTGTATGTACATTTGTTACGTACTTTTTATATGAACTCCCTATCCGGGCCATGCCTGGGACGTGTTAGACGACATTGTTGCGGACCACGGCCCGGACACGTCCCGGTCACAATCCTATGTGTGCATCAACCTTAACAGTGCCTTACGCACTATCAATGTGAACGACACTTAACACACACAGATATTAACACATGGGCATAATGTATGCAAATCTTAATCTACCTTTTGTAAAACATTAATAATATTTTATTTAATCTAATATTGCAACAACAGCTTTCTTTTAACAACTTTCATTCGCACTATTAAATTTCTGAGAATGATTTACTTCTAAGAGAGCAGTGGGCCGTAACTATTGAGTAATCTATTATATCTACGACAATAAATAATAAAATTGCGAATGCCAATATTTGTTTGTTATAACAGTTATAACATTGAGCGAAATCTTTAATTGCTTTTCGATCAGTTTGTTTATATAATCGATATAGATGCGATAAATTATATTTTGGCATTCACTGGGTATTTTATTTTTTACCCACATTAATAACGAAAATGGTTTCGATCGTCGTGTATCATTTTTATTGATCAAGTGCTACGAATACCAGTATTTCTTTTTTCGAACATTCTGTTCCGGTAATTTCATATTGATTAAGGACTTGATATAATAAGGACTCTACCGTATTAATTTCTTGTCGGTAATAGATATTAATAGGGTGGGATTTTCCATCCTTGCCTTCACAAACAATATTTTTGTATAGTCTCTGTCAAATGTTTTCTTTTTTTGATCTTGGAGTATTTATTTTAAACACTTAAGGGCACAACATAATCATTGGCGCTCTTTGAAATGCAGCTTTTCCAGAAGAAAAACAACTTGGAAAGGTAAATATTTGATTGGAGCCATTAGCTATGTTTATCTCCAATCTCAATCACGAATGGAATTCAGATCAGACAGCATTCATTAAGGTCATGTTCTAATTCATGCGAAACGCCAAAAAAACCCAAATACATTTTCGCATGTCTCATGAAGGCGAAGAATATTCTGGGTACTTAGTTAGGTTCTACAATAGAAAGAGGTGAAGACTAATGAACATATTAGACGAAGTTTCGAGAATCACCGAAACATTGGACACAATAATCGTGTAAATTGTGATGATAAATCGGGATATTCTAGGAGGGTACTTTAGGACTACCATAGAGGAAAAGGAGATGAGAGCCAAGGAGTAAACTAGATTTAAATGATGATATATTTCATTTTGGCCATACACTTATTCAGAACCGCCAAAAATCCTATAATATATTTTAGCATGGCTTTGATGCAGATGAACAATGTTCTAGGTAAGTATTGTCGTACTACAATAGAACGAGGTGAAGGCTAATGAACACACTGGACTAAAATATCATAATGTCTAATGGCCATGAACTAATTTCAGATAAACTCCAAAAAACCCATTCACATTCTTGCAAATGTAGATGAACAATTTTCTAGGTACTTCAAAAGAACGAGATGGTGGAAAAATAACACAATAGACTGAATTAGTGGTATATTTCATCCAGGAACTAATTAGGACAAATCGCCAAAAAATAATTCAGGCCACGGTCATTATTATCTAATGGTAAAGTTTGTGAGTTTGTGAGGTTGTAGGGTGTAATCTCTGGATCTACTGAATCGATTTCTAAAATTATTTTAGCCACATGAGGAATGCTATAGGATATATTTATGGGAATGGAAAAAACGGGATATACGCGTACCAAGTCGCGGGTAACAGCTAGTTTCAGAAACTTAAAAGTCGAAAAGCCCTGGTACCTTTTTGCATTTCTGAGGTGAAGGCATGAAGTGTTACAAGTACCTAAGCACTGACTACAAGGCAAAGCTATATCGCTTAGAGAATCTAACACTAGACTAAAATAACCGAATATTTTTCCCGTTCATAATGAGCGGTCTGGTGTCGAGGACCACCTCTCTACCGCAGCGGGGAGTCATCAAACAAAACTGAGTGAAATAAATAACGTAATGAGTAAATTGCGCAACAAAACGGTGCTATTCATCGATGGACCGACCATTATGTTGAAGAGCCACGAAAACAATACCAACTTGAATGAATGGAAGTGCTACGGTATCAATAGCGTTGTTTGTTTTATGTAACTTCATGTTGCAGGTAGTTCACATTCACATCGTTTTACTTTTGTGTTTTTGTTTTTTAAGGTTTTTTATCCAAACTATTATATCTGAGAAGTACCAAGTAATAAATTGGGGCATTATTCATAATGTCCGGGCATTATGAATTATGAAAAAACAAGCTACTTAGGGCGAAGTAAATAATTATAATTTGAACTTCCTTATTTATCACATTATAGTACCTTGTAGTACTAATAGTAGGTACCTGGATGACCGAGCGTTGCTCGGTTTTTTTTTGGTAAACGTTTTCTAAAAATAAAACCTAGCTAGATCGATTAGCCCCCAAAACCCCCTGCATACTAAGTTTCATGAAAATCATTGGAGCCGTTTCCGAAATTCAGATTATATACACTTCTCATCAAAAAAATCGAAACACCTCGCAGTTTATGATTTGATAAGGATTATCAGAAAAATGTGTATATTTAGGAATAAATGTAAAATGTCATTTAATAGTGAGTAGTATGAGGTTTTTAAATCCTAATGTTAATGTTCTAAATTCAAATTCTTCAAATTCTTCATAGGTTTCGTATTTTGTATAATGAGTAATTTTTACCCTGTATGGAATATGAAGGAAATGGGTAAAACAACACGCGTAAATGAAAAAAAATGTAAGAAACGTTTATTTAATAACTTGTATTCCCTCCGCGAGCTCTTATTACTGCTTCCATACGGTTCTTCATCGATCGGATGAGAGTCACGATCACATGTTGTGGTATATTATCCCATTCCTCTTGGATTGCATTTTGCAGCTGGCTAAGTGTTTCTGGGGCTGGATCTCTTGCTCGAATTCGTCTCTTTAATTCATCCCATAGATGTTCAATGGGATTCATGTCCGGGCTTCTTGCTGGCCATACCATAATGGAGATACCGACTTCGGTAAGATAATCTCGTACGACGCCCGCGGTGTGAGCTCTAGCATTGTCGTGCATGAATATGAAGTCGTTGCCAATAAAATGTGCATAGGGCATCACATGAGGTTCAAGACACTGTTCGATGTACCGATGAGAGTTTAGTGCAGGCAGCCGTGGCCCAGATACAAAGGCAAGTTCTGTCTTACCGTCGGCGCTGATTCCTCCCCAAACCGTCCACGAACCGCCACCATAGCTGACCTTTTCTTCAATGCAGCATTGTGCAAAGCGTTCTCCATCTCTTCTGTAGACCTTGTTCCTTCCGTCGTTACCATACAGCATAATTTTACACTCATCAGAAAACAGTACTTTGCTCCACTGAAGGTATGACCAAGTTAGGTGCTCGCGTGCAAAGTTAAGGCGCGCTCTTCGATGGTCTGCAGTTAATTTCGGCCCATTCGCTGGCTTATGCGGTGCCAATCCGCGTTCCTTCAACCTTCTTCTTATTGTAGAGTCACTTACAGCTACTCTTCGTACAACGCGAAGCTGCTGCTGCAGTTGAAAAGCGTTAAGGCGTCGATTTCGTAAAGAGGTTGTTACAATAAATCGATCATCTCGCTCAGAAGTGACCCGATTCCTGCCAGATCCTGAACGGCGCGTGAACGAACCAGTCTCCCGATAGCGTTTGTAGACTCTATGAACAGATGATAAGCTTAGATGCAATCTTGCAGCCACAACACGCTGACTAAGTCCAGAATCCAGCAATGCCACCACTTGGGCGGCTTCTGCGGGCGAAGTATCCATATGTTTTAGAAAAAAAAGTTTTTTCAGACGTCCCAAAGTCACAGTAAATGAAATAAGAAACAAAAAGTTTAAAGACAAGCGCTAATTTTAGTTTTTAAACGAGAAACGTACTCCAACCCTAAATACACATTTGTCTCAAAACAGTGATTAATTTCATTTATAGGATAAACAAATGAAATTCTAATTTCGAATTTTGATTTTTTTCTNAAATCTTTATTAGATTATAATTTCTCGATATAACATGAAAAAACTGTTTTTATACAAAAAATCCCACCCTAATTCAATGGTTTCCAATATATCCGTGTCTTATCGAGAAAAAATAATTTAAAATTTCACGCGATATTTTACAATCTGACGGCGTTTGCAATGTTCCGGTAACATATTCAAGCCATTCGCTGCCTCTTTTGCTAAACCCGGAAAAACTAGTGAGTAAAAGTCGGGAACTTGTAACTTCTAAGGAAGTAGCCTTATCTGCAGTGAATAATTAAATAATGACATTATAAAGTCGCTTTTAATTGCAGATTCATATTAATAAACGAGCTGATAGGGACTCGTTACCATCTTGTTTGTAGTTGATAAAATCAGAGGTAATTAAATAATTATGGTAAAATGAAATATGCAAAGACTCCTGATTTGCTTTCCTGACTTTTTGAAGCTCTTGCAGGTGCTTGTCCGTGGGTTTCCAGAAGTGTAATGAAAAACAGTAAAATCCAGATGTCCCCGAAAAATTGCAAACGCCATAAAATTGTAAAAAAACGTGTGAAATTTTAAACTATTTGTTTTCCTAAAAAGACACGTATATATTGGAAACTATTGAATTAGGATGGGATTTATTGTATACAAAACGATTTTTTCATAATATATCGAGAAATCATCATCTCATAAAGATTTATTACAATCTTTCGGAGTCTACAATTGGTGACATANGTCCCCGAAAAATTGCAAACGCCATAAGATTGTAAAAAAACGTGTGAAATTTTAAAGTATTTGTTTTCCTAAAAAGACACGGATATATTGGAAACTATTGAATTAGGATGGGATTTATTGTATACAAAACGATTTTTTCATAATATATCGAGAAATCATCATCTCATAAAGATTTATTACAATCTTTCGGAGTCTACAATTGGTGACATATACACATAAATAATTTAACTTAATACTCATATAAGCAACATACCTAGATCTAAAAAGTAAGTTAAGAGCTTTTTCGAAAAAGACAGAAAGACAGAGAGCAATCTTCAGTTTTACAAAGAAAGTGAAAAATCACTCTATCAGTTCATTCATTTCCAAGATTAAGAAGATGAAACTTTGAAGATAAAGATTGACGGAAAAATGATAAGGACTTAAAAAAATGTATCAAACACCGTAATGAGTAAACGCTTTTCACAATATAAGACGATTTTGGAGCTATGTACATGATCATATTAGTTACGAAATTAAATATCCATACAAATGCCACATCCAGTTTAGTACCATAATACATCATTGATTTCAATCGCCGCAGACGATCAAGACAATAAACATAATAAACTCAAGGTTGAAATAAGAAAATATAGAAAATATTAACAGCAAGACAAATTGCAAGCACAATACGCTGTCGCAACAGTTATGATCTAAAGGCACATACAGGTGTAATTTAACCATAATGTCATATATGGTCTAAGGGACCAGTATAACTGAGCACACGGTGGGATAGAGAACTAAAAGCGTACATACAGATTTTGACTCATTGCTTTGACAAGTAGCGTCACTGCGAGGATTCAAGATATGCTAGCCACGGAACACATCACGCGCATTCACCTTGACTCAAAAGTACGTAGGTATATTGCACACGAGTACCTTCAATTGAAAAATGTTTGCAAAACATTGAAGTATGCGTTTACTTTGTAACATTTACCAGCTATTAGTGGTATTATGTGCGTCTTAATAACGTAATCAATCCTAACGAAATAATTTCCGTTGATTGACTTTTATGGACGGACATCTTTGATGAAAGCTTTCGCGTTTAAGCAATGGACAAGTACCTACGGAGCACATACTCTATACTAACGTCAAAAGTAGATAAGGTTTAGCTCCGATTTCCAGCTCTTAATTATAGGTTTCTCAATTCGGATATATAATTATGTGTCACCGGAAAGTTGCAAACGCCGTAAGATTGTAAAATATCGCGTGAAATTGTAAACTATTTGTTCTTAATAAGACACGGGTATTTTGAAACTATTGAATTGGAAGAGATTTATTTTATACAAAACGATGTTTTCATAATATATCGAGAAATTATAATCTAATAAAGATTAATTACAATTTTACAGAGTCTGCAATTTTCCNCTGGATGAGATTTATTGTATACAAAACGATGTTTTTAATATATCGAGAAATTATAATCTAATAAAGATTAATTACAATTTTACAGAGTCTGCAATTTTCCGGTGACATATGCAAGTCAGTTCTGTGACAAAAAACTTTTCTTTTTCCTTCCTTTTACTCTTTTACTTTTAAACCACTTCAGCCTGAAAACCTGTCTAGGTTTAAGACGTTCTTTACTCCAATATCTTAATTCAGAAATCGGACCTTAAGCTGTATGTAGGATCACCATTCCATAGTGTTGCGATAAATCAGCTGAGACTTTAAAAGCTCTGTTAAGATCAGCTTGATTGACTTCCCGAGTCAGTTGTTAAGGTCTATCGAAGAATTCATGTTCAACAGCGCACGATAACGACCGATGCTCCTAGAAATGAACAATTAGTAAGCAGTCTTTATAGTCTAAAATATTTTTGATATCACAACCCAAAATCAACTTTACAGCCTCATAATAATAAAATTAAAGATCTTCCATTCAAGATTCGTCTAAAAACAACTGCTCTATAAATCCGATCAGAATACGATATAAGCCGATACTAAAGAACAATTTTAATAACGGAAGTTAAACAGAGGTTCCAGTAAAAAAAATCGTGTATAGTTTTTTTCTTAACACTAACGTCAAACGGTTTACACGGCAGGAAGCCGAGGTTGATGCGTATCGGATGACCAAAGTACCAAACTATCCGGGATGGTTATCGCGGGATCGCATCCCGGAGTTACGAGCCATCCCGCGCCTACAGCCATCGAACACGGGAACAGGGTTGGGCACGGCAGGTGTCCGAACACGACTTTTCTTTGTTTTTTAATCACACCGCTTGAAACGGAATCTGTGCTTATAAAAACTTTATTGGCGTCGATGTAAATTGATACTGTGATAATAAAGTGTTAGTTTGTAATAAATGTAATAAAAGGGCCAATTAGGAGTGGTGGATCCTCTTTTATTTCTTTACGTAATGTGGCCATTGTGACCATAAAGTCAAACCTGTAAGGAGTTGCCATCAGCCTTCTACTTCTGCACGCTAATATGACGCGACAATACACCAAGAGAATACTCGTACCATTTATCTCTAGAGTTTTATGCTCGCAAACCATAGAAGGCAGCCCTAACTTTCAGGATCTCTAAAATAACGGAATACAAGCTGTTAGTATAGATACATAATACACATATGTACTTAGTTAATATACTCTTGTGAAAGGATTGCCGACAGAATTAGCCATCCTATTTATGTGATGACAATAGGCGGTAATTATAATTTCACTTGTTCAGATATGGTATTAAATGTTTGCAATGATGATCACAAAGAATCTACAGCGTTCATTTATTTTGCGGATTATACAACTGACTACTTGTGAAGTTATATAAATATACATAAATAACCATTTAATTGTGGGGCCCGTATTTACGCGAATCAAGACCATGTTATGGCAATTTTTTTTTTCGGGTGATTCCGCGGGTTTGCGCCGCGTCTGACATCTCGGAAATTACGATAATTAGCTCTCTACCAGTTTTATCATTGGAATCGATAATAAACCTATAACAATAATAAATTATTTCCAGACCAACACATAAAGCTACAACAATCTGTCAAATTGCTTTAATAGATTTTCAACTTTATCGCTAAAACATTAGTATCAAAGTTGATTGGAAAAATTTGACAGTTTCGGATAGCATGATGTGCTGGCGTATGATCATGCGCATATAAAAAGGTGACAGGGAAAAAATCATTGGTCAATGGAAAAAGTTCTCAAAACAATGGCAGCATTTCCACGTTGAATGGCATTGCTGATTCTTAGACAGAAAAAAAGTCCAGCGCAGCATAAGTAATTAACTTCTGTCCAAATTAATAAAAGTAACTTGTCTTTTTTTGCAATCTGTCCTTCCAGATTCGATTATTGTATCGACATCTTAATTACACTAAGCTGTTTACACAGTACCTAATCTAATAAATCATGTTCTAATAACGCAGCCATCAAGTTCGATATCTTTATT
>NDFZ01002258.1:0-17237 GCA_002192655.3 Mamestra configurata
TATGGAAGTTGGATTTGGATTAGATTTGTGCAATTGTGCACAGCACACGTAATCATTAGGTCAGCTCGTCTATATGGGACACAAACTTGGTTGAAAAATATGTGGATGCATATATGTCCGTAACAGACTTTGAAACCATGTGCCCCAAACCGGTTTAATTTAAAAAGCAATAATTCGAAGATGGTTTTGGACCACTAAAACGGGATGTGCGCGTACGTAGTCGAGGGCAGGAGATAGTTTATTTAAATAATGCTATATAGTAGGCACAGTAAGATTGATAATTACACAACGAAAATACAACGTACAAATGGCGGTCTTATCGCATTCCGTGATAGAGTCATCCAAGCATAAAGGGGGCTGCACTTGGTGCTTACTCTTTCAAAAATACAACGAAATGTTATATAATGTTTATGATTAATCATTGGAAAATCTGTGGAATACGACGATGGTGTAAGACTATCAATATTGGGTTAGTAGTAAAAGCATGACTGACAAGCCTGTAGTTCTAGTTTCGATCTTTAGAGAAGAAAAAAAATATTGGGTCTCTCAATGGAGGTCCGATCGGTAGTAGCTCCTTGTGAAATTAAGACGCCAATTGGTCAAAGGCTGGGCAGGTGATGAGAACAAGACATCCATTGTGTTCTCCTCACATGCAACCACAGCACAATGTATGGATTTGGATTACTATTGTTTGGACTTCGACTTATGCAATGATTTTTTATATACATCTTAACCAAAATTTATTTATTAATACGAAATAAACAAGCTATAACCTATTTACAACTTTAATAATAATTGATAATAATCAGCTCACGGCAATATAGGTCCTACGGACCGAAATCTGGTAAATTTTAATTAGCATTATTGAGCTTTCGATCGAAAGCCGATAGCAGTACTGGCTTTAATTAATGATTATACTATTGTTAAATGTGGTTTGTTAATATTATACGTTAATTTCGCATTGATCATTATTATTTGATGTTTGATTAATCAATCTACTCCACGCTTATACTGGCCTAAATGAGATAGATCATTTTGAGGTTGGGTTGGTAAATTTTGCAAAACCTGAAACGGGGTCATTGTACTCATCATTATGTACAACGCTATGGGAGTGAAAGGATCGGACATCTAGACGCACTGCAAGTTAACATCTCTACCTTGTTGCTATCTATTCCACCAATTCGCACTAAACGTTTCCAAACGTCTTTTATAATGCGCACTGCAAAGGAGTGGAACTCTCTGCCAGCGTCTGTGATACCGAACGCATACAACCTTAATCTCTTCAAAATTAGAGTGAACAGGCTTCTTTCGGGGTAAGATCGCTCTATCGTCGACTTTGTCTCTGTCATCTATGACCTAGTCTAGAGTCAAGAGCAAACCCATATTAAATAAAAAAAAATAGGATAAACATGAAATCGCGAAAAAGATGTTCTATGCATTACTTGTGTCGATACTCTTGCGCCATCCCATCTTCCTAGCTCTTCGTGCTGTGCTGGCGCTGCCGCTGCGGCTGCAGAGAACCTCAAGCGGCGGAAATATAATAAACTTGTTGGTAGTTATATTTTCGAGCCGTTTGGGGTTGAAACTCTCGGGTCTTGGGGTCCGAGTGCACATAACTTATTTAAAGATCTCTCAAGGCGCTTAGTTGACACTTCACGTGACCCAAGGGCTGGCTTTTACCTTGGTCAAAGAATAAGCATTGCCATACAACGTGGCAATGCCGCCAGTCTTTTGGGTACAGTCGACAGCGATGCGGATGAATTTTTGACGCCATATTTTAGGGTTTATTTAGTTAGGAGATTTTATTTTTATTTCTAGTGTATATATTTAGTTCTGTCGAGTTAATCTCACAAAAATATGCACACATTCGGGGTTATTCCCTTAGTAGAAGTTGTTCGTGATGATGAGTACTATAACCCCTTTTTTGGTTTTGCGTTAAATCTGTTTAGGTAGAGATATATGTTATGTTTTTAATATAGTATATTCACATCTGACCAGTAATTTTGAAGTCGCGTTCCCATGTAATAGGGGGTGATTTTATTGCCATCATCGATATATAGAATGTGGAGACATCGATACGACAATAAATGAAAACACGGGCAATCCAGATTCACAGGAATATTTTTAAACTATTATAAATCTATTATTCCAAGCAGTCTGTTGCAGTTAGTGACATCAAATCTGACAACATATTTATATGTATTGTCAGTGTACGGTGTTTTAATTTACTGTCGTATTATCGTTTTCGGCTTATATGCACTACGTACTAGATGTGACTATCCGAACACTCATTCTGTTCGACTGAAAAATAGATGACTCTCTACAACTAATTTTGGTGTGGCTTTGACGTAAACACGTGAGCACCAGAATTTCATGGCGCTGACGACGTTTCGGCCGCGAGAAAACTATGCTTTATTAGCGATCGAGCGCTGCATGTTTTAATAACTAAGTTAGACAACTAATCAATGTTTCAGCGCTGCAGCAATCTTTAGTTTTAACTTACCGATTTTTAAACAAATGGTTTGTATGAACGTTCTTGTCCATCAGTAGAATTTATAATGTCAATGATTGCTATTAACTGAATACATTAAAAAATCCTAATAACTTTGCTCGACCCAGGAATCGAATAAAGAATGCAAACTATAGCAGTTGCGCTTGCAACCACAAAACCAACGAAGCATTGTTTTTGTTTTAAGTATTATTATATTCCTGCAAAAAGTTACCTAAAGAAATAAACCGGATTAATATTTTATGATCGTTGTTACTGTTGTTAGTCCAGATTACGCAGGCATTCACAATTTCTTCTTACGAATTAACTCCTTAAACTTGATCTTGGAGGTGACCCACTTTCTTCATTGCGTAAACGGCGGCGACGCCAACAACGCAATTTTGTGAAACGAGTCCTTTACAGTTATATAACAGTTTAGTAATGCAAGAACACAGTTATCTGGTGCACTGATTGCAGTTTGGTAATGTATGAGACATTGTCGTGTATCGACGAATCAGAATCGTTATTTTACATGGAGCATCTGCCCATCAAAATAAAATAAAAAACAAAATCAAAAGTCAATTTATTCAAATAAGGCTGAGTGCGAGCACTTTTTGAACGTCAAAGTTCCACATAAAGACAGTCCCCCAAAAAGCCCGCCCATCACCACTTCCTAGTGTTTTATCTGACTTCTACAACCCTGAAGCTGGGAAGCGTGATACTCGTTGTTGAGACTGCTTGTCAGATTAGGCTTCTGAATACCCGTGATGACTGTCAATCATCTACAAATGACAGCTGATACCAGCGGCTTAGCGTGGTTTCCAAAGTACAGAGGAGCTTCGATGTGTAGAGGATGGTCATCCATCCACAAACCGACTTTTGCAAACGTTGCTTCACCTTCAAAACAGCCACATGGATCGATCCATGTGGCTGTTATTAAATAGCCAAAGGCGCTCTCTCTTTGCCTATCCTCGTTCTATTATTCGTGCGATCTCGGCTCTCTTCTTCATTTCTCATTCCTTGCAAGACGTTTCTAGTTCACCAGATAATTGCAAAAACTACGTAAGATTACAAAATATCTGGAGAGATTGTAAACACTCGATAAATTATCAAATAAACATTTGTTCTGTAATTATACGAATCAAAATCTTCTGTTCTATAATATCTCCATGCATTCCGAGAAATTGTGGACTCACATAAACTGGCGACCAATCAGCTCTCTGGTCTACAATTTATCTGTTTGGTGTGATAGTTAAATTGGAAACTTGGGCCTTCATTGGTTTTTGTTTTCTCTTAATAGACCAATGATAGCCTTGTTTCCAGGTTTACTGTCACACGAAAACGGATACATTTTAGACTTGTGCTCTGATTGGTCGCCATTTTATGTCAGTCCACAGTGTCTCAGAATGACTTCGAGAGATTATGGACTATCAAATTTTGACGCGTAAAGAAGTATTCCAAACGTTCAGTTGACAGTTTATCGAGAGGTTGCAATCTCTGAAGATATTTATATTCATATGGAGTTTGCCATTTGCCGGTGACATTTACACAGTATGTCATCTACAAAAACAATTTTAAACAGTTCATAACTTCATTCGCGACCAATATTCTTCAAGCGCCAAGCACTCTCAAGCACCTCGTATTTTCTAGTAATGGTCGCAGCAAAGTACAGTCGCTACCATTATCTGAAGTGGTAAGTGTCAAACGTGAACTTCGCGGGTTTTTCGCTACATTTGTGACAATAACAATATTGGAATGCTGGGATTTTGTTTTACTGTGCTCAAATGTACCTGTGTTGAAGTGTTATTAGTTGTAGGGTTTCGTTATGGTGTGTGTTAAGCCGTTTGACGATTTGGTGCTGATTTTGGATGTCTTGAAAATTGCAGTTTATATTCCCCATTCAGACTCATGTTTTGATGATTTGCATAACAATTAGGTACTGCCAAATGCGTAAAACATGCACCGTGTATGACAACTTTCATGTGATGTTATGGCCCACTTGCAAAAGCAGTTACGAAATGTAATCACACTAATATTATAAAGGCGAAAAATTGTGAGTGTGTGTGTGTATGTTTGTTACTTCTTCACCCGCTAACGGCTGAACCGATTTAGATGAACTTTGGTATAAAGATTGTTTGAGTCCCGGGAAAGGACATAGGATGGATTTTATCCCAGGAGTATGTTCCCCTGGGATAATTTTCGACATTCACGCGGGCGGAGCCGCGAGCGACAGCTAGTTGCTTATAAAACATTCTATAAGAATACTTACAACATCAATTTTTAGGGTACCGTACCCAAAGGGTAAAACAGGACCCTATTACTAAGACTTCGCTGTCCGTCTGTCCGTCTGTCACCAGGCTGTATCTCATGAACCGTGATAGTTAGACAGTTGAAATTTTCACGGGTGATGTATTTCTGTTGTCGCTATAACAACAAATACTTAAAAACAGAATAAAAGAAATATAAAAGGGGGCTCCTATTCAACAAACTTGATTTTTTACCGTTTTATAGATAGTGGTACGGAACCCTTCGTGCGCGAGTCCGACTCGCATTTGGCCGGTTTTTTTATACGCTCTCTTTGACCACAATCTCACCCGATGGACAGCGATGATGTGATCGATGATAATGGAGCACGCTTGCCTTGAAGTAACCTATTCACTCTTGACTTAAAGACCCTTAAGTTGTATCTTTTTTTTTTAAGGATGGGAAATCATCACATGACTTCTTCTGAAGGGCGTGTCAGACTCTTACTGACTAAAACCCATCCGTGTTCCTTCTGAAGCCCTTTGCGTTCCAGGGCCGCGGTGACTCTTTCGAACAAATTCCGCAACCCTGGCAGAGGTTGTAGCTATGAAGAGACAATTATTTCTCTCAATTGTTTGAAGATGTGTAGAACTGTCTTTATGTAGAACTTTGACGTTCAAATAGTGCTGGCTCTCAGCCTAATTTGAATAAATGACTTTTGATTTTGATTTTGATGACAACCAAATTCAAAAAGATTTTTCATCACCTTTATCACATTATGGTCCTTACAGTAAATTGTAATCTTGATTTTAGTTTGTGTCGAAAATTATTTAATTACAATTATGATGTTCATTTGAATTGAATAGGAAATAAAGCTATGCATCTATCTCTAAACAGAGTTACTGAATAAAGCAGATATTTGTTCAAAATGTGTCTAACTGAATCTAATCGTTACACAGCCGAAAGTGTTGTTGCTATTTGGAAGTTCAATATTGAATGTTATGACCACGGAACAAGGTTCAATGTTGTACCTACACTTANTTCCAAATAGCAACATATTTGGAAGTTCAATATTGAATGTTATGACCACGGAACAAGGTTCAATGTTGTACCTACACTTAACCCTGCCAGGGTTGCGCAATTTGTTCGAAAAAGTCACCGCGGCCCTGGAACGCCAAGGAAATTAAGTAGAACACGGATGGGTTTTAGTTAGTAAGAGTCTGACACTCCCTTCCGCTCCGCCCAGGACGGAAGGAGTCATTTGATGATTTCCCATCCTTTAAAAAAAGCACTGTTTAATGTTTGCATATTATATTGAGTTACTAATTATTATAAAATAGAATTTTAGTTAACCGAATACACCATTAGAGTATTTTACCAGATGTGAAAATAAAATTATTTTATTTAGTGCGTCTATTACATTTTCATTTTTAATCGATAAAAATTGACAATGGTAAAAAGTATACCATCGCGTGTCGTCCCACGAGTTTTCAACGCACTGTATAGTCTTCATTTTTTTTACGTGAAAACAAAAAAAAATACGTGTCTTATATTTTGGAAATATCTGACGGACTAATTATTATTTTTAGCAAACTACCCTATTGATAATTGTTTATTTGATTTAAAAATACGTAGAAGTAATTAATCCCTACTTTCAAGACATTTTTTCGCTACTGAACAATTAAATTTTTATCAAACATTGGAAATGGGAATGACAGTGGAATATTCTCACAAAACAAGAATAATTGACATCGGACAAGCAGCACAATAACATCAGAACAACACACTAAAATATTCAAACAAAACATGGCAACATTACGTAAAACAAAAAGCGAAAATTTCCACACTATATTACCAAGCGTGAAAAATATCAAAAAATGTTGGCAACACCGCAAAATATTCATGTCTGGGAACAATGTGCATCTCGCGGCGTTGACATGTAATTTCAGTTCCTCGCATGTGAATGAGGAATAATGTGTGGAAATGTATCGGATGACCATCATCATTCAGAAATGGTGCAGACTGCAGTTTCAAACTTGGGTATTGTGTCGAAAAATGGGAAGACAAACTAATACCGGCGGAGGATAGGATGATAATGTATACCGACACCTTAAAACGAACGACTACCTACGTCTTTTAAGAAAAAATATTAAATCAGGATTAATGCTCGATTATATAATAATAAAAGAATGTCTGGAAGGATATGGGGGAGGCCTTTGCCCAGCAGTGGGATACAATAGGCTAATTTAAAAAAAATGCTCGATTGTTAATTTATAAATTCTTGTAAAAACTGTACTTAAGAGATAGGATTTAACACTGATGTAATTTGTGCTAGCCTTTCTACTTACTGACTTTCTTGACTGTGATCGTACAGCCGGTAGATTCCGTAAACAAGATCACGAAGTGAGCTGACAATCCATGTAATCAACAATCCATGGAATGACAGCTCACTTCGTGATCACTTCACCCAAGCCTTCACTTCGACATGTTTACAGAATCTCACCACTGGTTTTTTCGGTCACTTGATTGAGTATCGGAGTGATACAGATAAACAAAACTGGATGTATTTCAATAAATCAACAATCTTGTAATTGAAGATAATATTCATTGATTGTGACCAACTATGAAATGACGAAGTATGAAAAATTAAATATGTAACTAAAACACAGTCTTCATAACGTTTAAGCCATAAAGCTCATTCATGTATTTCCTTCCCAGATTAGAACCGAAAAATAAAGAAAGAAAATGGCGTTTAATGTAGAAATGCATCAGATGACGCTAACGACAAAGTTAATGGATGCAAGTCGTTAGGGAAATAAGGTTTAGATATAAAATCCGGTCAGAAGTGTAAAACTCGTTATTTTGTAAATATGTAATATAAAAAGCAATGCAAACGTTTATAATAATAATATAATAATATATATAATAATATATCCTGGGACAACTCACACACGGTCATCCGATCCCAAACTAGGCAGAGCCTGTACTATGGCAACCAGACAACTGATAAACATACTTATATATTTCTAAATACATACATATTATACACAAATTACACCCAGACACAGAA
Source organism: Mamestra configurata (assembly GCA_002192655.3). Taxonomy (NCBI): domain Eukaryota; kingdom Metazoa; phylum Arthropoda; class Insecta; order Lepidoptera; family Noctuidae; genus Mamestra; species Mamestra configurata. The sequence goes on from NDFZ01002258.1 coordinate 7,803, forward strand.
CAAATGATCATGCTCATCACACAAAGATTTGTCCTGGGTGGGAATCGAACCCACGACCTCCGGTTAAGCAGTCAGGGTCACTAACCACTCGACCAACAGGCCAGTCAAATGAAGGTCAGTAGTTAAACGAAACCCACTCAACTTATTTATCTTCAACGAAAAGTGGCCTAAAATATGTACTTTGTCTTCCAGTTAATTTTATTAACAAGATTTTATTATTTAATTGATTTAAATCTTGACTCTTATTAGGTACTGTATATGAACCCCTATACTCCCCAAAGAAGAAGCAGCTGAAGCTTCATCAAGATACCTACATGTTGCTGATAAATCTTGCTACACTTTTTTCATAAGAACATGCCAGCAAGTAACTATGGCCCTAAACGTAGACTCATATAGTTCAAGTAAATTAACGTGTTTAAGCGTAATTAATAATTAATCAATTTGTAAAATAAATATAATTTTTCAGTAGTAGGTACAGTGTTGGGTTTGCTGAATAGAAGAACAATGGTTTGAAATCAACAATAACTTCAATAAAACCATATCCCCGAAGCACAAATCTCCATTTCCAAGCATTCAGCTACGTTCAGCGGTTTGAACATTCCATACCGAAACGAACCATATTATTCTACGCTTAACATCATGAAATTCTGAACCATTCATAGCTATGACAATTCGTCGAAAGAGGCGGTATATACCCACGAGAATTACATTCAGTTAGGTAAACAATTAAATACAGGGTATGTGCTGAGCTCAGTGTTTGTGCAAGAGATTTGTACATGTAATCGCCGAGAATCCCTGCATGAGAACGAAGCAAATATTAATTCAGCTTTTATGGTAATCCAAATGTAGAAGAGTCATCTCTTAGGTCATTTCTGATTTGTCCGGTTAGCTGTTTTGCTTATAAAATAACAAAACGCAACGCTTGCGTTCCTTAATGGGTTAGGCTTTTTGAATAAAATTAACAGATGACATGTGACAAGTCACTGATAATCTGCTAATTTTGATATTAGCGTCTGTCGCGTAAATGTAACAACTATGTAAATTTTCGAGGTCGAGTGTAGTAGAACAATAAGGAACCCTTATAGTTTCGCCAAGTCCGTCCATCCGAAGTTTAACTCCGAGACTATTAACGCTACGAAGCCGTAATTGGCTTGGTTATAGATACATATTTATCACTCCTACAAACTTGTGAAATAGACTTCGAGCTGCTACTGAGAAATTTCATACGAAAAACCCAATTTTACCCGAACAAAAACCCAAAACCTAATTTTTAGCCAATGCGCTTGCGATCACTAGACCAAGGAAAAAGTTGCGTCGAGTTGAAGAAACGTGCGTGTTGCTAGTGATGACTTATGGAACCGAAACGTGGTCGCTCACAATGGGCCTCATCAAAAGGCTTAAAGTCACCCAAGGGGCAATGGAGAGGGCAATGCTCGGAGTTTCCTTGCGTGATCGAATCAGAAATGATGATATCTACAAGTGAACAAAGGTTAACGACAAAGCCCGAAGGATCCCCAAACTGAAGTAGCAGTGGGCAGGGCACATTGCTCGCAGAACAGATGGTCGATGTGGCTGAAAAGTTCTGGAGTGGCGACCGCATACCAGAAGACACACCATTGGAAGGCCTCCTACAAGGTAGATCGATGATGACCTGGTGAGGGTCATGGGTAGCCGATGGATGCGAGACGCACAGGACTGGTTGTTGTGACGACACTTGGGGTAGGCCTATGTCCAGCAGTGGAAGTCTTTCGGCTGATATGATGATGATGAAGTAAATAAAATCCCTTATTGATATCGGAGTATTACATTGTAACATTTTCTCAGCAAGTAATCAGGAGTCGCCCCTAATCGTATTTCAATTGAAGTTGTAATAAACAAAATTTAATATAAATTAATAAATGAAGGATTTATTAATTTTGAACAAAAACCGTAGATTCAGTTTAAGATTACGACCATTGCCTATTATATGATATACTGAGGACACTTACGCTTTAGTTCGAATTAGTTCCAGTCTAAAAATGTATATGATCAATAAAAGATTCTGAAATTCTTCAAGATAATGTGTTAAGATTAGCCAGAAATTCTTCAGAATCGAATACAATAAATATATTATTATTACAAAATGCGAAACTTTGGATGTTTAGAAGGATGGATATTTGTTACTCAATCACTTCAGAACGGCTGAATGGATCTTTATAGTCAGATCAGATTATAGTCTGGAATAACACATAGGATTTTATCCCGGGAGTATGTTCCCTTTGAATATTTTTTAACATTCACGCGGGCGGAGTCGCGGGCGACAGCTAGTTAAAAATAAATTGTGCATACTTTTGACCGTTCCTTAGAAATAATGGAGGCAGGACTTTGCCTTTTTTTTTTTTTTTAAGGATGGGAAATCATCAAATGACTTCCTCCGCTCTGGGTGGAGCGGAAGGGCGTGTCAGACTCTTACTGACTAAAACCCATCCGTGTTCCTTCTAAAGCCTTTTGCGTTCCAGGGCCGCGGTGACTCTTTCGAACAAATTCCGCAACCCTGGCAGGCAGGACTTCGCCTGCAGTGGGAAAGTACAGGCAAATTAAATTAATTGGTAGAGTCCTATGTGTGATATGACAATATTAAGCTGGCCTTAAATTATTTGTTTTGAGGTATAAAGCAGCCCATGTGATACTTTGCGATCTTTTAGCTTACTATCAGTGACACCACTATCCTAATCACACTTCGTTTTATACTTTAACTAGCTTTTGCCCCCGACTTCGTACACGATATCCCGTTTTTAAACGTAAATGCATAAATGTAACGATCATGGACAGAAATAATTTTCCAAATCCGACTGGGTAGTTCCAGAGATAACCGTGTTCAAACAAACAAACTCTTTAGCTTTATTATATTGGTACAAATTTACGACTAAGACCAGGGACAAATAAACAGACACTGTACCAAACGCTTGCATTTAAACTTGCATCGTAAAAGAAAACAGTGAACCAATACACAACAAACAGTTTGGGTCCATATCCCCACGTCCACGTTTGGACATAACCGTCGTAGTTATTGAAACAAGGTTTCTGAAGAGCATTTTACAAACAGAGACAATTCAAAGTGGTTTTGAAACACTTCTCTAGGAGTTCTTACCATTTGCTTGAAAATAAGTGAGTTTCGTTTAAGTGAGATTGATCGAATCGTACTCGGTACCAACAAATTTTACACACCTGCCCAAAAAAAGGAGCGTTATGTTTTCAGGGTTCATGTTTGTATGTATGTTTGTGAGTTTCTTTATTCCACCATAACTTCTAAATGGCTTAACCGATTTCGATGTGGTATCGTTAGAAGCGTTGCATTTTCCCGGGTAACATAGGCTAAAATAATATTATTAGGGTAGCCATGGTTTATGAATAAAAACAAATAATTTAAAAAAAACACGCCTGCAATGTCTAAAAATGAAAAACAACCAATGGATCCAAAAACTCAAAAACAACTCTATTATTGCAGTCTTCAGACTTGCTCGTTTCAAGAAAGTATGTTCCTTGGAACAAAAATTTTTTTTGGATCCAATCCTTGTTTTTTACTGTTACTCTTTTAAGTTTGCTCGTTCTGTCAAAGACTAACATTTACGATCAGGCAAGATTGTGGTGAATATTCTGCCAGTGCAAAAAAAAACATGGCTCTTCAGTAAATGACTGCTAACACAATACTAATATATCTTAAACAATATTGTCAGTTGGTCTTACAAATTGTGATCACCATGCGTGAAAAATAAAGTTTGTCTATTGGAAGGCAAATCATACTGACCCAAATTTTAATGTGAAAAAGGAAAACATCACTTCATATTAAAAAATTCTCACTTATAACTCGACCCTAAAATATTGTTCTTCCTATAGTACGAGTAAGCTCCAACTATATCCCTCGTGGTTCTAACACAGTTTTCGTTGAAATGACTCGTCGCTAGCCACTTTCGCATGCAATTGTCCAGTGGCTTATGTGATACCCACTGAAGTACTGGTATAAAGAGGGTAAATAGAATGGGGTAAATTATAGTAATACTGTTTTTGTACTGGAGGTATTGTTGCGTTTTGCTGCTTATGTATTTAGTCTGTGTTTGCTGTGGATATTTTGACATGAAACGTCTTTCATTACGGTCAGTACCATAAATATTCAATACAAAGTAATGGCTTCTATCTTCTAAATTATGGTCGTTTAAAATAATGTCGTAGGTTCTTTACTTCCAAAATATGAGCCATCTTATATGATTTAGGCAAGTGACCTTCCAAAAATCATATTAGATGGGCTGACATTTAGAAGCCATTACTTTGTACTGTATATTTATTTCGCTGGTGTGATTGGCTCTGTAGTCGCGCGTAGCACGATGCATTTGCAAATTATTTAGTGATCACTCGGCAGTAAAGTTATAGTATGGTCATAAGACGTTTCATACATTCCACTGCGGTTGCATCCTTGGTACAGCTTACCCAATTATATTTTGGAAAACTAAAAAAAGACAACTCAATAAACAAAAGAACAATTAATGGATAACTAAGCACATAAATCCCTTAACTACAATAATAATCTTCCAGATTTTTTCCATGTTCCTTATTTAATATCATTAAAAGAAGTTTTACATATGATTTGGAGCTCGTGGCTATAGAATAACAGCCGCACGGGTCGATAAAGGTTAAGCAACGCTTGCCAAGGTTGGTCTGTGGCTGGGTGACTATCTTAACATACCGAGTTTCCTCCGTGCCTCAGTAAGCACGTTAAGCCGTTGGTCCCGGCTGTCATTTGTAGATCTTTGGCAGTCGTTACGGATTTTCAGAAGCCAGTAAATCTGACTCCAGTCTTGCCAAGAACTACTGTGTTATCCAGTGAATGGGGTGTGGAGGTCTGGTAGGCAGCCGCTCTACGTAAAATACTGGTATTCAGCTGAATTCGGTTTGACTTGGAGCCGACCCCGATATAGTTGGGAAAAGGCTAGGCAGATGATGAAAAGAAATTTTATACTTAAAAATGTTCTGAGAAATGGAAAATTGTCAATGAGCCAGTACACTTTACGGTAAGTCGTCACCCATTCAAAGCTGCATCGCAAAAATAGAGCTTATACTCGGTTCGAGGCAATTTCAATAAAAATGGACCAAAATCACCACGAACGTACGGACCTCGGATAAAAGCCGTGACCTCAGAAGTTCGTTTGACAGTATTGGCGAAAATCTCTTTTCAATGTGCATTTTGTTTGTTGCACGTGTCCGTATCTACACGTGTATATCGTGTACTACAGCGAATTAGCCCGCGTGTTTTTATTATTCAAAGAAAAAATATAATCAGTATAAAAAGTATGCTATGTCCTAAGCCTGGCCATGGTTTACCTATATTCTAAACATATTTAAAACCTTGCTGCTGTGAGGCGTGGTTATTAACAAACATACCATTTTTTTAAGGATGGGAAGTCATCAAATGACTTTTTCCGCTCTGGGTGGAGTGGAAGGGCGTGTCAGACCCTTACTGACTAAAACCCATCCGAGTTCTTTCTAAAGCCCTTTTGCGTTCCAGAGCCACGGTGACTCTTTCGAACAAATTCCGCAACCCTGGCAGGCTCTGGCCCTAGCGGGCCCAATCTCCTATGCTGACATCTCTTTGAAGCGCGCGTGGAATACAACGCGCCATCGACCCGGGCCTGGTTGTGACCGGACAGCGAGCAACCCAACGCTCGCCGTCCTCAGGCCCAATTAACACACATACCTACCATCACATTAGTATTTGATACAAAGTATGTTATTTTTATAATAAGCAATAATACAAGTCACTTATATAAAAAACTTTAATCATCAAACAGTTGTCCCTGGAGAAAAACAGTAACCAGAACCTCGTCACGGTTTTTCTCCAGGACCAACTTTGTCGTCCCCGTCAGTATACACAGGATAGTAAAGATCGTTGAACTACCCGTCGACCCCCGCAGCACATGTTCCATTGTTCCGACACTCATTACGGGATCCCGGATGGCCATTGTATCACATATTTCAGGATTTATATTTTAAAAGCTACACGTTTTGCTTTACACGTTGAAATTGTGTGCAATGAGAGTGTTGATTAAAGTTTCGATTTTTGTTCTGATAAAGGTAGTATGAGGTAGGTAACTCATTTATTTTAAGGGATGTACTAAAACTAATGAGTTACCTTCCTTTAATTACATGTTAGAGTAATTCACAAATCACATCAAACATGTACGGGCTCGGCAATTTTGGGTTGTCAAGGTCGGTCAGTCAAAAAGATGTCTGTCTTTGCACATTCTAAAGCGTAAATCTCCAAGGAAGACGTGCAAGAAACTGGTGCAACAAGATTGTAACAAGAAGATAAGTTTCAGCGTTATTCTGCCGTAGCTACTTCTTCTGGCTTATTGTTCTCGCACTGCTGAAGATCGCGATCACATTCGACGCGTCTCAGTGTGGACCAGTAGAGTAGACCGGTATATACTGCCGCCAACAGCCCTCAGGCTAAGACAGAAATGGCCAATGTTCTCCTCAATTGAGCTATTTGATTAAACCTACTCGTACCTTAAAACTTTTATCATTTGTCGATTCTTTTACCGACAAACTTATACCAAAACTTAGACAGTATTTTGTCGTCTCGATGTCTCGCTAGTCTTGAGCTACGGAACCTTAAAAATCTAACTTCGAACGAACTTCAGAACGTCGTAAAATACAAAGTCGTATAGAAAGTTGCCGTGCATAAATCGACAACATCTGATATTGAATATATCGGTGAACGTATCATAAACCCGGCTCAGTGACGTCGAAATAAACTTGTAAAAATTGTATACTTTTGTAAACAAGAATGCTCGCGGTTAAGTTTGGGCGTTTAGTCTAATAAAAAATATTTTTGATGTAGCGTTGGACAGCCCCATTGAAGGTAAACCAGTGACCTTATGAAGGCTGCGGGAATCCGTTCGCACAGGACCAGTGGACGTCTTGCAACTGAAATAATAATGAAATGATATCAAATTATAATTTTCATGCAATACGATTGTGGAATTCACTCCCACCTAAATACGAGACTGTAAAAATATTTCTCTCTTAAAGATAAAGTCAAAGAGCATTATTTGTCTACTATACTGTTAAAAAAATATTATTTTTTAAAGAGTGTCCGTGGAGTTTCTTGCACGTTCTTCTCCAGAGAGAGCTACGCTTTGGAACGTGCAAATAACTTCATATTTTTGACCGACCGACCTTGACAATTCAAAAGTGCCTGATAATGATCTGATTGAAATAAATGCTTTGAGTATTTTTTTTTTTTATGTGTGCCTTCTCGCAGTTCAACCTATAAGGTAGTCGACTGCTTAACCGAGCTTGCCTGTAGTGGCCTTAATATAATATTAAAGCCTCCAGCCAGGGCTTTTAAAAAACTTACAAACTAAGCGACTACACGCTAAGGGCACCCCCTGTGGGGTACGGGCCTCGGCTTAGGGCGTCGCTGGGGAGAGGACAGCTAGGGACGGGCTGGATCGAACTGGAAATGCTTTGAGTCTTTGAGCCTTTAGTAAGTACTTTAAGTTTCCTTCTCTGTCCCTTTACGAAGTGTGTCTACGTTTTATATCTTCTGTCGCAGGTCTGCTGTAAGAAATTTCTTTTGAAATAACCAGTACCACTTTGTGGCCTTTTCTCTGCATAAAATTTTCTTTTTTAAGTATATTGTATGTAGATAAATAAATGTTAGGTTTTCTTAAAAAGAAGTCGAATGCCATGTAATAGACAAGTAATCCCTAGAATCAATCATTGTTGGGCTAGACGAGTTCGTAAATCAAAAAAAGTAAGGAAGAACGAGCTGATGCTATGTAGATGGACCGGCAATCTTTGCTGGGTAGCTATTGGCGGATGAGAGTTGCAGAGAATCGAGATGAATTTGGGAGGCTTTCAACCAGTAATAAACTGCTGACCACTGATCATTGTGATGATACTAGCTTTTGCCCGTGACTTCGTACGCGCATATCCCGTTTTTTACCCGTTCCCGTGTAGTCTAGCCTTCCTCATGAATGTGGCTAAAATTTACAAAAATCTCTTCAGCTTCTATTGGTATAGATATTATCTAAACTAATAATAAAGGTTAAGAGGCTGTTTGATTGAACGCGTTAATCTCTGGAACTACCAGACGGATTTGGAAAATTCTCTTCATTTATTAATAATAATATGATAGTCAAATTTATGAGGAATGCTGTGCGTATGCTATACGGGAACGGGAAATGCCTACAGTAACGGGAGAAAACAGGATATGTGGGTACGAAGTCGCGGGCAAAAGATAGTATATTCGATATAATACAGATGTATTGCTGAAATCCTCTTAAGAAAAAAACAGCCCAACCCTTTGATGTGCCAATGCTGTAATGATCCTGTGGTGAGATAGAGTCAGCTATCCTCATCTCTTTCTCACAACGGAATAATGACACGTTATACTAAGGGAGCTGATTGCTATGTTAGCGATTATAAAAATTAATATTCAGGTAGTCAAAAAAACATTCTTCGGCCGCTGACGTGAGGGAGCAGATGTGCTCTAATCTTAATGCACGCTATGGTTCGATTAATCTATCTATATAAATAAAAATGAATCGCTAAATGTGTTGCTAAGCGCAAAAATCGAAAACGGCTGGAAAACCAATTTCGCTAATTCTGTTTTTGTTGTGTTTGTTATTGTCAGAAAAAGTTTCTTATGAATGAAAGTTATCTAAAACATCCGGGCGAAGCCGGGCCGGTCTAGTAGTATTTTAATAACAATCAAATTATAAGATTAAAAGCCGATCAAATGCGAGTCGGACTCTTTGTTTTTTTTTCGGTTTCAGGTGAAAACCGTAAACAAAAAAGTTTTACGATTCGTATGCACGTTAAAGCAATACAAATTAAGGTAATGTCGATATTACACAGCGACATATTTCCGTGGAAATGTGAATTATTGAATTAAACTGCATCGCGTTGCGTTGAAGATTTAAATGCAAATTTTAACAAGATATTTTTATTGAAAATTACATCGTCAATTTATTTTAATTGAAAACTGATTAAAGTATGACCTACATATTTTTTTGGCTGATGATTGGTGATTATATTTGTAGATCTTTTTTGTAAGTTAGTGTATGCAAATAAAAGCTAATAAGCCAAAGATTCTCTGCCAGTATCTAGGTTTAACCCATATATAACCTCGGATTATGCCTTCACTCTTTATTTGAATCCATCTTTGACTTGTGGTCAAAGATCACTTACCATCAGGTGAGATAATAGTCAATCATTCTGCTTAGCTTTTCCACAACTATGTTGGAGTTGATTTCTAGTCTAGTGGAGGTATGAGGGACAGAGAGTACAGTCCCTCACACCTCCATGGAAAAGGGAGGATCCTCCGACCAAACGGTTGTTGTGTCTGGTGGGCAACTGCCCTGTAGTTGATATTCGGACTGTTGTATATGTTCA
>NDFZ01002259.1:0-15135 GCA_002192655.3 Mamestra configurata
ATAAAAGAATAGCTGTTCAGTAGATTTTGTCGAGTTATGCGTACATAAATGTATGGGGCAGTCAATGTTTTTTTCGTGATTTTAGTGTTGGGCCTACAGTAATACTAAAAGTAGTTCATAATGATGAGAAGGCAAAATTACTCATTTCAGGTATTGCGTTTATTCTCTGACATGTTGTATACAGTACTACTTTGAAAACTCTGCGCTTTTCCTTACATGCTATCAGTATCGTATAACATACATATTTCACAATATTTATAACATGTATTTTTTTTGACACCTTGGTATCATTTATCTGATGGTTAAGCATTAAAAAAAGAGTGACGATGATTACTTAACACTAGATTTTTTTGTTCGAAACATCTACGTGTCTTTTTATTTTTCATGATCTTGCTATACGTTAATCCCCAAAGTATCATTATTATAAACGTAAGTATGGTAGAAAGTTGCGAAATTTGTTCGAAAGAGTCACCGCGGCCCTGGAACGCAAAGAACTTTAGAAGGAACACGGATGGGTTTTAGCCAGTAAGAGTCTGACACACGCCCTTCCGCACCACCCAGAGTCGAAGAAGTCATTTGATGATTTCCCGTATTTAAAAAAAAAGTGTGGTCGAAAAGACCTTTTTGATGGCAAAAATAAAAGGTTCTCCTTACATCTAAAAATATAGGCTGAAATAATTCAGCTCGCATATCGATCCTAGAATTTATGAGTCTGCCTAGAGTCATAAATTTTATGATCAAAGAAAGTCTTAACTGTGAAACGTAGCGAGTTTACAATAGAATATATTTGGGTGGAAAAGATTATTTCAATTTGTTTGATAATACTTTTGAGGTGTGTATTCAATAGATTTATGTAAAGCTGCTAAACATTTTATTGTAAATCTTAAAGTTGATTTCATTAATTGATAAATTCAGCTTCACTGTAACTATCCGCATTACTGAGCCAAAAACATAAGACAAGTTTGGACTTCTATTTTTTCTAGTTTGTAGTTACCTGTATTTTGCTTTGGTTCTGTACACTAACATTCATTATATGACTGTGTCTATTGCTTATATTTTTGTATTTTAGTCTCATTATTTCATCGTGTTTTAAAAATTTTGTTCCATTTCTATTGACGCCCCATATTTACGATTTGTATTTGCCATTAACAATCAAAAAGGCTTGCCGTTTACAATTCGCGCTTCATCGAATAAATTCTTTTTAACATTCATCTGAATGAAACGTTATTCAAAAGAACAGAAGAATGTTTTGTAACTTGCAGAAGCAAAGGTATTTAGAAAAAAAAAATTAACATGAAATCATGAAATGACCTCTTCCGCTCTGGGTGGAGCGGAAGGGCGTGTCAGACTCTTACTGACTAAAACCCATCCGTGTTCCTTCTTAAGCCCTTTGCGTTCCAGGGCCGCGGTGACTCTTTCGAACAAATTCCGCAACCCTGGCAGGGTGAAGATAGACTTACAAATTAATTAGGGCATGAAATACATAGAAGTTCTACACAATTATTGAGATTTGGATTCTAAAAAAAGATCTTCCACGCTTATGTCATATTAATGATGCCACGAGTACCACGTAGTTTCTATTGTTCTTTTGTTTGTAGTAATTTTGTTCGTAGTTTCTATATAACTTTATTTTACGGATGCGACATTTTGGATGCTTATAGGCATTTTGGGGTTGTATACAGCCTACTCATAGAAGAGAGGCATTTACGAAGCTGTGGGACCGTAGCAGTAGCACCAGGAGGACTATTGGCTTTTCTACCATCCAATAACACAAATAAATTATTATCTATCTTAAACTATCTAGCTCACAGTCTTTCGTTATTTTTTCTACATAAATTTATATTTGACTAGTATGAGACAGTTCTTTCGGAAGGAGTCAGGCTCGTCCCACCCAATCTTCGCACTTACCTGCCGCGATATCACCCTATCGTTCAGTAGGATTTGGTACCTCATCTACATCTCTCAGCTCACCGAAATACATAAAAATATTATAATTGATGCGAAAGTGAGTTTGTTTGTTTCATACGCTTTCTCGCCTAAATTACTGAATCGATTTTGATGAATTTAGCATTTCAAACTCTTTAACAAAATTCATCAAAATTGATTCAGCGATCAACGACCGTCTCTGAGGTCCCATCTTTCTAGATTGGTGGAACCGCAGCACGGAAATATAAATTAAATTTGGTGTAGCATCGGGCTAAAGCTAGTAAAAAATAAAGATGGAGGATTTTTGTTCCCCAGGCAACCCCATATGGAGGTCGAAAATTCAACCCACCACGCGGCACTGAACGCGACGTTCAACGCGACTACCAATGGCACAACCGCGGGGGCTGAGGATGACCTGACCCAAAGCATCTTCTTCAAGCTGAGGATGTCGGTGTTGCTGCTCATCGTGATCATGGCGGTGCTCGGCAATTTGCTTGTCATCGTCAGTGTTATGAGGCACAGGTACCTATGTCATTTATTTAGTTAGTTGACTTGGCGCGCCCCGCTTAGTGGGTGTAGACACAAGAGGAGAGCACAGTGGCTCTAAAAATGACTTGATGAATGAAAATGAACAATTCAGAGGTAGCAGTAATCTGAATGTTGTTCTTAAAAGGCAGGAAAATAAAGTTACTGGGGCATGAATTATTGTAAAAGGTTGGGGACCACTTGTTTAGTGGTACGCGTGGTAGTTGTCAAGTGGTAGCACTTGCTATATACGACCAACAGCTTAATCGCGGGAGTCAAGGATATGAACTGATGAAGCTGCAAGTCATGGAAGTTTGCTTATCTTTCAGAACCTACATTGATCTCTGTTTTGAAGGTTATAGAAATCCATTTTGGTTCACCCTGTGATAAAATCGCTGACACAAAAGCTATAGTTTACTCAATGCTTTATTGTTTACCTGATTATTGTTAACGTTGCCTGTTTGTTGTATAATTCTTCCTTCCTTCTTAACAAAGTTTATATTATAAAAGTTTATATTTATATTATATTATATATTATTTTTATATTATATAAATAATACATATATAATAATATAAATGATTATATTATAATAATATTTTAAGAATAATATATATTATAATATTAATACTTCTACATTTTTAAATTTGACTAGTGTAAGTACTGACACTTAGCCTATCAATTGAAAACAAGTAAAACAAAATAATTTTGACGAAATTTTTAGTAAGTAATAAAATCCGTTCTTCTACATTGCGGGTGCTGAAGTTACTTTTAAGTGCTATGTATTTTAGTGCACAAAAGATTGTTTTATACGACTGAAACAAAAAGAAAATAGATTGATCTAGATAAGCATAACATAAAAGATATTTCATGAGCTTTAACATTGACAACAGCGGCAGCGGTTATTATAATTCACTTAACGATTGATAAAAATCAATATTTAGGTATTATATTACCCCTTTAGAGAATCAAACTTTAACATTAACGTAAATATTGTTTACGAGGGTATGAATAGAATAGTTTTAAATTGGGTACGTACGTCATTAATAAATGCGTGGGTTTTGATTCCAATTTTAATAATATTATATTCTAGCCCACACTCTCCCACTGTTGGGCAAAGGCCTCCCTCCATTCCTTCCAGTTCTCGATTTTATGCTTCATCCTTCCAATTCTTAAGGAAATCATCTAGGTTGTTCCGCCATCTCCTTCGCGGACTGCCGCGACCCCGTGTTGCTGTTTCAGGGCGCCAGTTCTGTGGTTTGCGAGCCCACAGCGTGCATGCGGCAGACGTGTTCTGTTCAGTCCCATTTTAGTTGGGCAGCCTTTTGAGCCACATCAACGATTTTCGTTTCGGAGCGCAGTGTTGTGTTTCGAACGTGGTCTGTTATTTTAACACCTAGTATACTAAGCTCCATGGCACGTTGGCAAATCTTGAGTTTAGACTTTTGGATTTTGAGAGACTTGAGAGATTGGCCCAGGTAGAGATATATTCTTGGACGTGTATATTCTTCCCACCGACGTGTATGTTCCTTTTGGGGCTGTTGGTCATAATTTTGGTCTTCCACCTACTTAAGTCCAACTTACTCTTAATAACATTTTATATTTAAACGCGTCGTAGGAATGTTATTGAAAATAACGCAACTGCATTTTAATACATTTTTGTCCTCAAAATGAAGAAGCATAGGTATTATTAATTATTATCAAATTGAAACATGGAGTCTACACTCCAGATTCTAAAATTAAACAAGCCTAACGCCTTTTGTAATGATAAAAAAATCTGGACCGCACTCCAAAATTATAGCTGCCCATTGACCTGAAAAATTAAGTCAGTCAGCTTAATTCCATCATTAATTCAAAGAATATTTTAACATTCCTTAATTAAACGAAAGTTTTGCTAATTAAGTTAACAAGTCTAATTTAAGGATAACCGTCTGTTAGGCATAATAATTGTACCATCAAAGTATAATTAAGTTACTGTTAAAGTCTTTACCAAAGTGGGGTCATCTCACACTGGCGACGTGACTCGAATTTGCAAATTATTAAGAAGTTTCATAGTTAATTTAATAAGTTTTAATGAAGATACATTTGATGAATGTTGCATTTGCTTGAAATTGCTGTACCATAGTAAATTTATAAACAGATATTGTCAGTCAGTATAAAGGCACTATACAATTGTCACATGCTCAAAAAGCATTCAGGGGCTTTAGAATGTTGTCAAGTCACCGAATGCCACTTGTCTAGAGTCTAGACAAGAGAGATTTTGTCAGCGGTAGAATAACTTCAAAAATGCACGGGATTGACAAATGCTGTCGAAATGTCACAGGAGCAATTCCTTATATTTTGGCACAAACTTCCACATTTGCATTCGTTTTGTTCTGTATGGTGTCGGACGTAAAATAACACCATGCCATCACTTACCGTTGGGTGTCGTAAGAGGCGACTGAGAGACTCACCAGAGAACGGGCAGCAGCATTCTCTGTGCCTCTGTGCATTGCAAAAGCTACACTGCGATCGCCAACCCACCTGTCAAGCGTGGCGATTATGGCATTCCCCCCTCTNGCACCATGCCATCACTTACCGTTGAGTGTCGTAAGAGGCGACTAAGAGACTCACCAGAGAACGGGCAGCAGCATTCTCTGTGCCTCTGTGCAATGGCAAAAGCTACACTGCGATCGCCAACCCACCTGTCAAGCGTGGCGATTATGGCATTCCCCCCTCTCTGGGGGAGGCCTTTGTCCAGCAGTGGATTCGGCTGATGATGATTTGCTGATAGAATGGCGCTTTGTCAAACATCAACAACATTGACTGGTAGAGAATGCCTATGGCATTAAGTCCGCCTCTGTACATTTGTGTGCGTAAAGTGTANCGCTGATAGAATGGCGCTTTGTCAAACATCAACAACATTGACGCAGGATAACGAAAAGTACTCATCAATGTACAGTAAAAGTAGGAACACAGATTCTGTCGAACACTATCTACAGAATCTATATTTACTTAACTATGGACGAATTTATGATCTTGGTGTCAGCTTGGGAGAACTTTTATTAGTTTTTAAACCTTCAATGAAATTTGAGANACGCAGGATAACGAAAAGTACTCATCAATGTACAGTAAAAGTAGGAACACAGATTCTGTCGAACACTATCTACAGATTCTATATTTACTTAACTATGGACGAACTTATGATCTTGGTGTCAGCTTGGGAGAACTTTTATTAGTTTTTAAACCTTCAATGAAATTTGAGATGGAACATGTTTTTGATGACACATCTCTTGAAAATAAAATGATGAACCTGTTTTCTCTGAGATGCCAAACAGCATAGAGGCAGACTTTTATGTTAGACACTTTATAATGGATTAATAAAAATTACAGAGAGTAAAGGCGGAGGTATTTTTTTACTGGACAAAGTATCAAAACTCCTTGAATCAGCACTCATAAAATATTATTTCATATACCTACTTTCCAGGGCTAGTTCCAAAAAAACTTACTGCCAACATAATATAACCCTTAAAATGCCTCCCGCATCGGTAGTGTGAACGGGGCCTGTTAGAACTTTCGTCAAAGCAATCAAAAGTTCTCTAGCCTTTTTCTCCTCAACATCAGTATATTCTGATAAAGTACAAGTCGCCGGAATGGTTGGACAAATGACTTTATTATTCTCGGACATTTGACCCAAGGCTTTCGAAGTAAGATATTTTTTAGTATTTGGGTTATTTTTTCTATTTATATCTTGTCTACCCCGTAAGTCTTTGGTTGAAAGAATATTTATTTTATAAAATTTATCAGTGAGTCATAATTTTGTGCTTTAAAGTTATTTTATTTATCGATAGTTCTGATACCAGTCTTACCACGAAGTGCCGTGTTACTCAGTTGCTGGGTTGAGAAAATTAGATAGGCAGTTGGTTCACGTAACATACTGGTATTCTACAGAATCCGGTTTCACTGAAAGGCTAGGCAGATGATGATGCGTGAACAAAGTACAGAATGGAATAAAATCTATTGATATTCGAGTATCAAACTATTAAAACTAATGTACTATGTCAGTTTGCACTGACACTTTACAAAATAAAACAAACAACACTACAAATAATAATAATAATAATAATATCTTGGGACAACTCACACACGGTCATCCGATCCCAAACTAGGCAGAGCCTGTGCTATGGCAACCAGACAACTGATAAACATACTTATATATTTCTAAATACATACATATTATAGACAAATTACACCCAGACACAGAACAAATGATCATGCTCATCACACAAAGATTTGTCCTGGGTGGGAATCGAACCCACGACCTCCGGTTTAGCAGTCAGGGTCACTAACCACTAGACCAACAGGCCAGTAAATAACATTGGATCACCGTTTACAGGAAATGGGTTGATCATCTCATGGGTCTCAGAAGAAGGAATTGTGTCATAAGAATAGGCAGCAGCTGCTTTACCTTTATTTGCTATTTATGAACCTACTGTGTAAAGATGGGACGAACATATCTCTTCGCCCGAGGGTATCATAAAGAGGAGCCACAATAATGAAGCCTACTTTTATAGAATATTGCAAACTGACTTTTAAATGTCTAGTTATTTCGTTTGTAACGATATTCTTTTACTTACATGTAGTACTATCAAATAATGGTGTTGATTTAAAGTTAATTATGATATTGCTAACTGCTCGTGATAGTCCAGCTCTTATTGTCCGATTACCATCCCGATAAAGAAAAAAAAAACAGACTTTCAGTGAATTTATGCTCCCATAACTCGTCAAAATGTAAGGAACAGCTGTTATTTTTTATTTTCGAGAGTGTATTTCTGCATACATTATGTCTTTGATTAAACTTACGCCTGCAAATTTTTTCTAGGTCGTTGAAAGATTGCTCCGTGTTAGTTGCAATTCCAGAATCATTCTAATTCACGCAATGCAGAATACAACTCATCAACATGAAATATTAATGACCGTTCAGCAATTTAAGTAAGTTTAAGTAGTTAAATAAATCATTCAAATTTTCCCATTCACAGGAAACTCCGAGTCATCACCAACTACTTCGTGGTCTCTCTTGCGTTCGCCGACATCCTCGTAGCTATGGTGGTCATGCCGTTCAACTTCAGTGTCCAGTTCTACAACAGCTGGCTTTTCGGACCCACCATCTGTGACCTGTGGAACTCCTCAGATGTTTACTTCACTTCGACTTCGATTTTACATCTGTGTTGCATATCAGTCGACAGATACTATGCTATTGTGAAGCCGTTGAAGTATCCTATAAAGATGACGAAGAAGGTTGGTTCTGGTCTTGTTTTTTCAAGTGTAATAAAATCTATACAGCTCCGTCATATGCCTAGAGACTCTTAGCCATTGAAGTTCCGATGATGATTCCCAAACGCGAGCATTCACGCGGTTTTTAAAACCATATTTTGTGTCATTTCTTTGTAAACATGGTGACAGACACATCTTATTCTTGTCTAGACTATTATCTCTGATCAAATGCTTTATCTAGAATTTCATTTGGACCATCATTATTGTTAATACTTATAACGTAAATTAATGAGGCAATGACCTGTGCATCTTGATGGCCCAACTGAATGCGCTATTAAGCTAAAAGCATTCATATGAATACACACATAAATCATATAATGCATATTATGAATATTTAATAACTGAATAATAAGAATCAATCGGCAAATATAAATGTATAATTAGTGGGAAATTATTTGTATCAATGAGCTCTTCATTTTACGGGGCAAATATTATCTGCAAAATTGATANTACATAAATCATATAATGCATATTATGAATATTTAATAACTGAATAATAAGAATCAATCGGCAAATGTAAATGTATAATTATTGGGAAATTATTTGTATCAATGAGCTCTTCATTTTACGGGGCAAATATTATCTGCAAAATTGATAATGATTAGAAACTCATAGCGCGAAAATATTGAGGTATCAATCATATTATGCTTGGTTTGTTCACTGATTCATACATAACATTTGCTTTTGTTGAAACTATGGGTTTACTTAAAAATTGTTTTTTTCCAACCCGCCTGCCAAGCGTGGTAATTTTGGCCCTTAGGGAAGGCCTATGTTCAGCAGTGGACGTCTTTCGGCTGGTATGATGATGATGAGTTTTTTTAAATATTTAAGTATAGAATCCAAATTCTATCACGGCATTGGCAGAAACTATTATTTTTATCAGGAATCGTTTAGGGCTGTCCTTATTTTTTGATTTTATCAAGATATAATAATTCTGTTCTTTTTTTTCAGATGGCATACGTCATGTTAGCAGCAACATGGCTTAGTCCAATCACAATATCATACGTACCTATTTTCATGGGCTGGTACACCACCAGTGACCAATTGAAAAAAGTGACAGAAAACACGTGCGAGTTTATAGTCAACAAACCTTACGCCGTCATATCCAGTTCTATCTCATTTTGGATACCATGTACCATAATGTTGTTCACGTACTATGCTATATTTAGAGAAGCGAATCGACAAGAGAAGAATTTACATGCTCGAGCTGGCAATGCTATGCTCATGCACAGGCATTCTCGCGAAGTGGGCGATAAAAATGGTGCCCTACACATAAACGCGACGACGCCAACCAAGGACAGAAATATCCTCAAAATGAAGAGGGAGCACAAAGCAGCCAGAACTCTTGGCATCATCATGGGTGCCTTCATCCTCTGCTGGCTCCCATTTTTCCTGTTCTACGTATCCACATCATTATGTGACTCGTGCAATTGTCCCGAAGTTGTGACAGTGATCATGTTCTGGACTGGTTACTTCAACTCTGCGTTAAACCCGATAATTTACGCGTATTTCAATAGAGACTTTCGCAATGCGTTCAAGAACACTTTAGCGTGTGCGTTCTGTAGTTTCTGTAGGAGAAGTGCTTCAGACCTTGATGCTCTGGAAAGGTTAGATAGGCGAGGTTCAGCTCAACTGAGGGTACCAGTCCCTTCCAGAAGAACTTCAGATTTAGCATCGCTTTGAATATCACCAAAGTGCGAAGTGACAGCAGTTTGAGAGGCCTAGTGATGTCTCAACGAAATATTTAAGGACATTCTTGTACTTATTCCCAAAGTTGATGTGATTTATTTAGAATCGTCGTGTAACAAAATAATTTGTAAAGAACATATACATACGTACGTGTCGTATTTAGAAATAAATTATGTAAATTTTGCAAAAGTGAATCAATAAATTGCTAATTATTTAGAGTTTTAGAATAATACACATCAAAAGCAGTTTATGGATTCATTTTTGCAAATATGAGATAGGTAGATATTTGTAACTAAATAATTTTGATAATTATAATTATCAATTATAAACCAAAGAAGTTTATTTTTCTACTTTTGAAAATGTCTCTGGTTTAGGAGCAGTCTTTTTCTAGCACGAACGGACATGTTTCCTTTATCATTTTTGATTGAATGCATGAATAACATCATTTTTCATTACTCATTCAATGTTGCAAAGAGTTTAGGTTTGATGATTTCAAGTTGTATGTTTTTAAGTCATTCTACAATGTAAAAAGTAATAAAAACTTTACTTATTAAGTATCAACGTAATAAAAATACGTACTATCAAGGTATAGATGAGATTTTTATGCTTGAAGCTTTATTTCATCTGAAATCGTGTCGTAAAACGAAAATAATTTATCGCAAATAGTTCTTCATATAAAAATATCGATAGGATCAAGTTGTAAATATTTAATGAATTCATAAAAACACATTTAAACGTATCAGTGATTTTTTATCTGTAACATAGTATCACTGAATTATTTTGCAGCTTATCATGAACATTAATTAAATTTTGCAGTCATTCGTTTTAACTTTTCATACAAACACTTTTTCTTGTCTTATTTTACGTATACTACATTGTATCTAACATATTGTATAATAGAATCATTCCATAATAGAACATTTTTAATAAAGTCATTTTGTAATAAATTACATAACGTAGGCTGTTTTATATTTACGGGCCTAAGTATAAGATTTTACTAATTAAATGAGGCCAAAGTGTTGTAAATATTTAGCAAATAGTATAAAATAAACTAAATTATTGTTAGTTTAAAAGATGTAGTCAGTAGTTACTTTAAGTAAAATAACTATAAAAGTATTAATAACAGGTAAAAAAACAGCTAGATACTACTTTGATAAAAGTAGAAATTGTAAAAATAATAGCGTTAAAAATACTAACCATTGTTTTTTATGAATAAGTTTATACCTATCAGGTTACTTTATTTTAGGATTATTTTGATTGTTACGAATTCAATAATGATGTAGAAGATTCACCCTCATTTCATTAGTTTACATTATAATTTAGTTCGTAGTACGTAAAAAAACATTAAAAAATAAGTTTTATTTTAAGAATTTAATTAGAACAGGTACGTAATTTAATTTGTTATTATAACACTAAAACTAGATATTTTGTAAATAAAAATTAAATAATAGTCAGTTGTAGATAGTTTAGTCTTAATCTAGTTATATCAGTCACTTAGTATAATTTAGATTTTATTTAAATTAAAAATAGGAAGATACTATAATGGGGACAAATAACGCTTCAATAGAGAAAAAAAAAGGATTTTTAAAATAATTATTATTGATGTGCTACGGTAAATAACAAACCTGTTAGATTTGATGTGTCAGTGTTGTGTCAAAACTCATCGTTTAAAATATTTATAGTTGTATGGAATTACTTACTTGACTAATAATGGCACTGTCCGCTTTTCAGTAATTTAGACTTTATCAAAGTTTTTGTTTTAACAAAATAATAAACAAAACAAAGTATCTTCTGATATTTTTACATTTATTTTGTCAAACTTTTGTCCAATAAAAATAAAACATTATTACAAATAAATTAGAAATATAAGTTTGCAATTCAACGAAAGCTTCGATAAAGTCAGTACTGGGCACTTTTAATTTCCTCTTGCGTCCAAGAATATCTAATATTCATTTCTGTCGTGTCAATGTCCATATTAACCACATTAGCTTGTATTTCCGCGTTCTCATAAATCGTCTAGGAGTTGTTGTTTGAATAAAAAAAAAAGAAAATCTTTGAGATCGAAAGTTAATTTACTTTGAAAATAATATGAATAAAAAAAAAAGTCTTTCTTTAATCTTTGGCCTATGTTTGTCTGCTTACAAATATTTTTACGTATACTGTATTTCTACTGTAATGTTTGATTAATTAATTTTATACCAGTGAGGTACAACGCTTGACTGGTTTATAAAAGATGAATATTTTATCAAAATTACAGACTAAATAAAACATTGAATTTAATACTCTTTGATGCTTTGTTTTATTCAAACAACAATTTCAATATTTGCTATTGTAAATTCAATGTGTCTTCCTTTTGAATAAGTAACATAGGCTCAAAGTATATATAAAGATACTAGATGAAAATTAGCGTGTAAAAATTTTAGTAAACTATATACTAATATTTTAGCCAATTTTAGTGTGTATGGTATGTGTAAAATTGTAAAAGAGCACATACGGGCTGTAATTGTAAAAAAAAGTAATAATAAATGGTTGTGACTTCTATAGATATTACAACTAACTTTCTCACAATATTAATCATATCTGAAAAAGTTTTTTTTTCCAAAATAAAACCCTGTGCTATTCTGAAACTGCAATTTCTACTGTACATATATTTGGTGAAACTATGTAGTAATACTTGACCTATGCAAGAACCTGTAATTTTTGTTTACTTTCNGCAATTTCTACTGTACATATTTGGTGAAACTATGTAGTAATACTTGACCTATGCAAGAACCTGTAATTTTTGTTTACTTTCAAGTTTTATACATCTATTTTTCTTTTGAGATCCGTCCATTTTTTTTCGTTTCTTTGTGATCTGTTTTCCACTAGTTGAAAGCCTGTTAGCTTGTTGTGATTTCGGAAAATAATATGTGTTAGAGATTTGTAGACGAATATCAATGTGGAATTTCTGAGAATATGTACATAAAATTCAATGTTTGTCATATTTAAAAGTGTAGATATTATAAAAAAAGTATATTAGTATTTATTTTACGAAATAGATGAAATCCACTAGAAGTGACAGTGAACTAGATAAAAAAACAGCAATATTATGTAATTTAAAGAAAACATAACGTATAATAATAAGTAGCTCTGTGTTTAGAATAGTTTCTTCCTTTGCATCACATAAATATTATTTAATGGATATTCGATGCAAATGGTGGTGTGTTAGCAAAGATTTTTTTTTAAAGTTTTTTTGCTGATTTAGAGATTTATTGAAGTTGTAAACTCGTTTTAATGATTTGTCTGTTGTATCCTATGATACTGTGATAGTAAATCATCGTTCGTGATTTTGAATAAATGTGACATCACAAATCCTATTATTTTGATATTCGTTTAATCTAGTTTTATCGAGATTTTACTAAAAGTATAATTATTAATTTATTTTATGTAAAGTTGTAAATATTGTTTATTGCCATACGTGATAATATATAGAAAAATTATAATTAAATTAATTAATGTATTATTATTGCTATTATAAAATTGTTTAAATTATTTAAAAATAATGATGCGTGGTGCGACTTTAACCTTTAGGTATTTACCTAATATGTGCGTGTAATCAAATGCTTTTTGCAAAAATAAACGAAAATTGTTTCGTATATAATATTCAGTCGTTTTTATTTTGGTCACATCCCAGTAACACAGTTTCCCGAGTATAAGAACATAACATCTGCATTTCCAAAAAGGTTAGGCAGAGGTAGATAGTAATCCAAGGACATTTTACCAGTAAGGTGTAAATCACATGTAATAGGGGTTCGCTACTGTCATCAACTGGGCACAAAAATAGACTCCGGACTTTACTTTTACTGAGAATTTTATTCGGCAAAACCCAGTCATGCTTTTCTGAATCCGAGAATCAAACCTTACCAGGGCCTTAACGCTCTAGGTTTGAGAGCTTTCTAAGTTGAGCTACTCGACTACTGACCAAGGCTTGCACTGACTGGACAGGTCCACTCAAATCTGTGTGGTTCTTTCCTCAAAAGGCCATTTCAGACCCTGATCTGCATGGTTCTCACATAACGTATTGTGAATGTGAGGACCATTTAGATCGCAATATTAGGGGTTCATTTTATTTCATGTTAGTCTGTCAGTTTGAGTTCTTATGCGGCCTACCCAAATGTCCTTACTTTGGTATTGTTCGTCAAATCGTTGAGCCCCTTAAAGTTTTAAGTTTGAGCTACACGATAACTGACGAATGCTTGTACTGTCTGGACAGGTCCTCAAATCTGTGTGGTACTTTCCTCAAAAGACCACTTCAGACATTAACCTACATGGTTCTCATATGATTTGACCAATACGATTGTATGGAGTTTAAAAGAGACTTTGACCTCTTAGTTCGGTGTTTCTTCTCAGGGTAGTCGGCAGGGAAACACCGGCCTCATCTCGTTTAAAATTACCCAAAAAGATTGACGTGTAAAAGTGTTATTTTCAAGCTACTTACAAAATAAATATCACTTAACACTCCAAAGCCCGCGCAAGGTACAGGTGTGCCCCAGCCACTGATTATTGCTTATTACTTTTAAAATAACAGACGTAGGTTCTGGCCGCCTTCAATAGTTGTAGCTAGTCACAATAGCTCAGGATTTTTTTGTTGTTTGTGTGTTTATGTTTAACCTACTAACAAAATAAATATTATTTATCATTATCATTTACGAAGCAGAACCAATTTGTTAAAACAAAGCAGAAAAGAAAAGTTTACATTGAACTCAACGAAGTAACACTACAAAAGCTTTCAATGTTAAAATAAATAAATAGTCCATTTGCTCCGATGTCGACTTCCGATAGGAAAGTCATTACGTACTTCGTATAAACCCTTTGAAGTCGTGTGGTCAACCCAGCTCTTAGCTACACATTTAACTTTGAACTACAATGGACAGTTAGAAATATACTGCCCGAAGCACTTTGCTGGAATATTCTTGGAAAGAGATAAATTTTATAATAGGTAAAATCTCTATGTAAGTTTTGATGATTGATGACTGAATCAGAAATGTGAATTGTTTGTCCACACTAATATTATAAAGAGGAAAAGTTTGTATTTTTGTTTGTAAAATTTGTATATTTGTAATGAATAAACTCAAAAACTAGTATGCCGATTTAAAAAAATCTTTCTTCATTGGAAAGCTACATTATCAGCGAGTAATATAGGCTATATTTTATCCCCGTATTCTCACGGGAACGGTAACTACGCGGGTGAAACCGCGTGACGTCCGCTAGTTTAAAATAATTCACACTGATGGACAACTACAATATAGCGGAGTGTCATTAAAATAATCCTTTAAACAAATACATAGTGAAAGGAGTAGATAAAGAAATTACTCGTGTATTTGCAATATCCCAAAACAAAAAATGACGCAGGATCAATAAAATTTGTTTTAGCAACTATAGTATAAGATACCGAGATAAAAAAAGACAACGTTAGTTCCATTCTAATTCAAAAAGTATTCTCGTTAGTATCGAAATCCACTTATACGTTTATCTGAAAAATATATTATAAAGAGAAACATAACACAAAATTAAGCAAAAATATGTTTAAGGTATATTTAAGGTAGGCCTGTTCGACACTCCATCCTGATGGAGTCAGATCATGCCAGAACTATAAACATCTTGAATGAACTTACAAACCCTTATGAGATCCAACAAAGCAAACC
>NDFZ01002260.1:0-17246 GCA_002192655.3 Mamestra configurata
TGTTATGATTTATTAACGGATTTATTGGTAATTAAATTTATTAAAATTGGACGTGAAAAAATTTGTGTCACTTAGTTGACATTATTATTATTATTATTATTATTATTATTGAGCTCACTACGTAACATCGTACACTGTCTACCATATAACACTATATGGCCAGACAATATACAACTCCCTAGTAAAGTCACACATACTGTACCTAATCGAAATCTGGGGCAATGCACCTAAAACAAACTTAAAAGACAAATTGCACAAAACAAAATTATTAAAATGCTATTTCACTACGACTATCTAACACCTATAATTAAAATATACAAAGACACAAAACTCATGAATATTAAACAACTTCACACATACTGTACCACTCATTCAAAAGATACTTAATAAAACCATACATACACAAATCTCATTCACCAAAATACATCAATTACATAACTGTAGCAGTCGTAGAAAAGACTACACCGTACTTCCTCGAGTGCGAACCACTCAAGGTAAAAGATCACTTGTTTATGAGGGAGTGCAACTTTTCAATAAATTACCAAACGAGATAAAGGGTGCGAATTCGATGAATATTTTTAAAACCAAACTAAAAAAATACGTTCTTCAAAATATTAATATTAATTAACCAGAAAAGATTATTGCTACTAATTTAAAGTAAAATCAATGCAAAAAATAATATAATAAATACAATTAATAATACAATTCGTGAATAAAATCTTAAAATTGCAGCTGTATACAACAGTTGTCTTACTGGCTAATTTATCTGCATTGTGACAACGGGACCGCACTTTTTATCGTTAAGCAGGGTATATGCGAGTAGTGGCACAACTTAGATTTTTGGGAGTACCCACAAACCTTGTTAATTTATAAGTAATGTGGGTTAACAATATATAATAATAACAAGTTACATTCATTGTAAGTCCGAGTGTCGAAGGACAATGATTAGTTTTTATATTTAAATTTGTTCTCATGTAAGTAAAATGTAAATTTCTTTATGAGAATTAAACGTCTTTAACCTGAAAACAGTTGTTAATTTTGCAGATATGTCGAGAAAACTGAAAAATTGTCATTGGTCAAAATTAACCCTGTATAGTTAGCTTTTTTATAAGGTCAGAACTTGATTCTATAAAAGAGAAAGTTAAACAAACATAACCTTGTGTTGTTAGTACATACTATGTAATTATTAACAAATTGACAACTTCCGGAATTATCAGCACCTACCTANTGAGAATTAAACGTCTTTAACCTGAAAACAGTTGTTAATTTTGCAGATTTGTCGAGAAAACTAAAAATTGTCATTGGTCAAAATTAACCCTTAGCTTTTTTATAAGGTTAGAACTTGATTCTATACAAAGAGAAAGTTAAACAAACATAACCTTGTATTGTTAGTACATACTATGTAATTATTAACAAATTGACAACTTCCGGAATTATCAGCACCTACCTAGGTAGGTGCCACTTATGCTATAATTTATAATTTTATTAATACCTATCTGTTTTATTTACATCCTGACGTTATAGTTATGAGAAAGAGTGTTTGGTAGTAAATCAATCAATAATAATCAACTTATGAAAATATAACTAACAAAGTTAAAACCGGTCAAGTGCGAGTCGGACTCGCGGGCAAAGGGTTCCGAACAATTTTTTTTTTAACATGTCAATTTAAAATCATAGACTTCTTATTGGTTTTCCTGTAATTGATACCTTTTTTGTATTTTTTTCAAAATAGATCTATTTTGCATTCCAAAAAGTGACCCTATTTTCTAAATTAATTTTTTTTCGTTCCGCGTCCGTGTTTGGGTCACAGAAAATTATGCGTCTACCATATTTCAACTGAATCGGTTTAGTATATTCGAAGAAAATTGGCTGTGAGCAGACGGACAGACAAACAGACAACCGAGTGATCCTATATCTAAGGGTTCCGTTTTTCCATACATATTGTCACTGCAGTAATTTTGGCGAATCAGAGTCGCACAAAAAAGGTTCCGTACCATAAACAGAAAAAATCACGTCTCTTACATATTCAAATTAAATTATTTCTTGTTACGGATTTGATTGATTGATTGATTGATATTGCCAACTGAATTAAAATTAAGATCTGAACTGTATCGAAAGTTCTTTCCATTTGATGTCTTTTGCCAAAAGTTTTGTTGTTGCCGACTTCCGAAACTAGTAAAAGACAATCAATGTTTTATTGTACAACTAGCAATATCCGATGGAACTGGTTGGCATCCTTTGAGTTGCAATCATTTTGGATGTAATTACAGACATAGCAACATTTAAGTTAAATTAATGATGTCATTATAATACGGCTACAATTTAAATGCGTACCGAGTAAAATATGTTAATATCAAATAAAATAAACCCACTTTATACCGAGGTGCCTAAAGAACAACGTTTTAAGTTCCAGAATAATTGTACGTGTTGTATTTTTATTCTTTTTGCCTACCAAAATGTATAAATACTCACCAAATCTTGATTCCTGAATTACTTATGTTACTAGGAGAACTTGGATGCAAGAGCGAGCTAAGTGAGCTCGGGACTCGGAGCACCCCGACTCGAATAGGTAAGTTTAGAAGGGGATGGCGGGGTCTAGTGAGCAAGCGAAGCGAGCGAATCAAACCCCGCTATCCCCTTAGTGGTTATTTTTTTTGACTTCGCCTTCTGGTGAGCATTTATCCATTTTGGCAGGTATTTCGAATTTTTTGGTAGTAAAATAGGTACTTTTCTGGTGACGTTTAAACACAAGCCTTATAATATTGAGCAGTTGTGGCGCCTGACGAATTTTACTACCGTGGGTTGGAACCTGTGTAATTTATTTCATCGCAAATTCGCTACTGAGGGCCTAGCACTAATGTTTTTGACATAATTATAGAAACGTTAACGTAAGTGAATTTTAAATATAAAAAAACTACAACCCCATTGTATTTTGGTTTATTTTATACGACATACACAGATCATATTATTCAAAAATGTGAATATAGTATCCAATTCGAACAAATATTATGTGCCAAACGAGTATAATAATTTACTAGTAATTATATTAATAGTAAAATTTAACGTTATGTTAAAAACATTCGCGCTGGGCCCTCTGTTCTCAAAACGGCAAAGGAAAACATAGTGATGAAACCGGCCTAGTTACCTATTCTAGACATCAGAATATCCGAAATGTCCACGTGGTTTTATTATGGAAAAAAGGCTTATAATATTACAATAAAATATATTTATATTAATAAAAAAACTATCAGCCTTTAGAGGCTAGTAACAACAGACCAAGCCCTCTTAGACGCTATTTAGCATCAAAGTCCACTATTCTGGCAACTCGTACCAACTGTATTTCGAATAAGTTTACACACTTACGAACAGATTTCACCTACATTTTCTGTTGGTATCTAACACTGGGCAGCTCACCGGCCGTGTGAAATGGGGGCGTGCAGCGGGTCAAACAAAAAACAATTGCCGTCATGTCCAACATTCCCCCAAGGACATGTTGAAAAGTATTGGTAACGTTTCACACCCAGTAAACGATGACGAAATTAAATCCCTTGTGATGGGGGCGAGCCAACGTCATTTCCTGGAAACAATTAATTGTAAAACTTTGGATTGATTACATTAATAACTCACATTTTATTACATCGATATACATAAATTCTTGCGTTACTGAGTAACTGAGTGATTGAGTGAATGACATCTCACAGCCGAAACTACTGGTCGTAGAAAGCTGAAATTTGGCATGTAGGTTCCTTAGGGAGCATAGGGGCGAAATGCTTACGGGAACGGGATAAAACGGACCATGGTAAATAAATAAATAAATTGACGGTCTGTTTCTTAGCGTGTCAACTACAAAATTAGTTTACCCATAAATAAGTCCCTTGCCCAGTATTCGGCCACGCCAATACCTTCTGCTGACGCAGCCATAAGGTCCTCACGCGAACAGGTAACAGGGTATGAGGCGCAAGATGAAAGGTGGCCATGGACTGCAGGGAGACACTTTTTTTATGGATGGGAAATTATCAAATGACTTCTTCCGCTTTGGGTGGAGCCGAAGGGCGTGTCAGACTCTTACTGACTAAAACCCATCCGTGTTCCTTCGAAAGCCCTTTGCATTCCAGGGCCGCGGTGACTCTTTCGAACAAATTCCGCATCCCTGGCAGGCTCTGGCCCTAGCGGGCCCCGTCTTCTATGCTGAAATCTCTTTGAGGCGCGCGTGGAACACAACGCGCCATCGACCCGGGTCTGGTGGTAATCAGACAGTGAGCCACCCAACACTCGCGGTCCACAGGCCCGCGCCTATGGTAAAAATCGGGACCGTCGAAGAACTGTCATTTGTACAGATTGTCTTTGCAGCAGCCAACCTGATTGCGGAGTCTGTTTAAAGTTTTCCAGATCGGTCAGGGTAACGCGTGTCCACGCAGTTACAGCTTGTTATTTATTGTCATGAATCAAAGGGTTTTTTCGTTGTCATGGTTACTGAGTCGGATTGGATTGGAGATGTTTCCTTCAGAAGGACATAGAAGATGTAAGTCTGTGGAGTTTTGCCAATATATCTATATAAATAAAAACGAATCGCCAAATGTTGCACTGCTAAGCGCAATTTTTTTTTTGTTGTGTTTGTTACTGTTAAAAATATACTTCCGGGCAAAGCCGGGGCGGGCCACTAGTTATTTATAAAACCCCTAGTAGGTAGGGACGTGAATCCAGGGTATCAGAATTGTTCGAAAGAGTTACTGCGGCCCTGGAAGACAAAAGGCATTTGAAGGAACACGGATGGGTTTTAGTCAGTAAGTGCTGAAACCCTCGCTCCGTCCAGAGCAGGATGAGTCATTTCCCGTCTACAAAAAAAAAGGTAGGTATGTTAATAACGACCTACAATTTCCTACAACTGAGCAATATCGCGTCGCGTCGCTGAAAATGGCCATTCCACGCTTGACATGAATGTAGACGAAAAGATCCCGTTAAAATGAGTCCCGTGGCGTCCATATTGCAAGCGGTGTCAACATCGCTGGACATTTGTTACCCAGTGAGAACGAGGCGTAAACTTCATTGGCCGTACTCGTAAATTGCTGCCCTTGAGTGAAAAATAAGCGTCAATCAATTTACTCGATTTACTTTATTAAGTAATTTTAAATAACTGATAAAGTAAACAATATTTCTATTTGCCACCTAGTATACGTACCACGATTACGTGATACTGTGTTTTTTTTTGAAGTGATAACTTCTTATGAGAGGGTAAACCGCTTCGTAACGTAACGCGTTACGGCGCCAGTCNATATTTTTATTTTTTGAAGTGATAGCTTCTTATGGGAGGGTAAACCGCTTCGTAACGTAACGCGTTACGGCGCCAGTCTGTCTGGCTTCCCTTTCTCTCACGCATACGGCAGCGGTAGGCAGGCTCTTCCTCTCACACTCTAACCCACAGCGCTAGTCGTATTTCGGACAGACGCTTCCCATATTAAATAGTTCAACTAAGATTAGTTTAAGTTATCACTTCTGTCGGGCGTCCCGAGACGCAGACTTTTTTTTTTAAGGTTCCGTACCCGAAGGGTAAAAACGGAACCCTATTACTAAGACTCCACTTAAATGTCCGTCAGTCTGTCACTAGGCTGTATCTCATGAACCGTGATAGCTAGACTAAACAGTTGAAATTTTCATAGATGATTTTTGATGCCACCATTACAACAAATAATAAAAATGAAATCAAATTAAAAATAAAAGGGGGCCCCATACAAGAAACATGTTTTTTTTGGGCTTATTGTACGGAACCCTTCGTGTGCAAGTCCAAATTGCACTTGGCCAGTTTTTTTTATGTGTTTTTAGGTTTTTTTATAAATATTATTATTTATTCATTTTATAGCCCAAAACCCACATCTTCAGAGAAATTTCCTTTCAGGTAAAGCCCACCGGTACCCAGTATCTGCCTTTAGTTGTATCTTTTGCTATTCTTATAAGTGTAAATGAGATTAATTAAAGCAAATTGGTAAATACGAAGGTTTAGCTATCAATATCAATATTTATCGACAGCCATGTCATAGTGATAAGTGTTTGCAATTATATCTTGTTAGCAAAGTAATTGTTAAACGTACATAAGGGTACTTAATTACATTTAGAAGTATACGTAACAAAAGGACCAATAAATAAAGTACAATATGTATAAATGTCAAATCAATGTTTTGCAACTAATCTTTATTTTTTGCCCGATTTTAAATTGGCAACCTAGCAAATGTCTGTTTATTTCGTTGTATCGTTTCAATATTTATTATTTATTAAAAAAAATTACTGACTTGTATCGCGTCGTGAATAGAAGAGTTAATTACGAAAAATATACATATTTTTTTACTAAATTAAATTTCTTGGGCATCTCAAGGCCTAAAATCGGCATTCCCCTTTGTATTTTTGTGTGTGTGTATGTTTGTAATGAATAAACTCAAAAACTACGGGACTAATTTGAAAAATTCTTTCAGCAATGGAGAGCTTCATTATCAGCGAGTAACATAGGCTATATTTTATCCCCGTACTCCCACGGGAACGGGAACTACGCGGGTGAAACCGCGTGACGTCCGCTAGTGATAAATAATATCAGAACGATTAAGTTTATGTGTAAGTTCACATAACCCAGATTAATATTGATTGCCACTTGTTGATATATTCTTAAAGAATATACGCGTCCTGCTTTCCATATATACGCATAAATAAGTACTTTAATTTCTTCAAAGCGATGTGCAATGGATTTATACTGGAAACTAAATTATTCTCTTATTCTAAAGTGCCTGCATCTTTTATGGGTACAAATTACTTGCATCTCAACTAATTATCTCGAATACAAACTACATTTTACTTATGGGTACATACTAGTATTCCAAATCTTTTTGGTGAGGGTACAATACAATACAATTCCATCCAGAGCTAACACAAACATAGGTCAGTTAAAGTTTATAGTAGTTTTGAGTCTTGAATCTCCTTGTCTANACTTATGGGTACATACTAGTATTCCAAATCTTTTTGGTGAGGGTACAATACAATTCCATTTGAGCTAACACAAACATAGGTCAGTTAAAGTTTATAGTAGTTTTGAGTCTTGAATCTCCTTGTCTATAACCTCAGTTTGTAATAACAGTCATATTTTTTAATAAAAACTATCTGTTCTTTCGTGGGGTTGGGACCTGGTGGCGTTTTATGCCTATCTCAGACACCAAGTGCTTTACTATGACGTGCTAATGCCATCCAATTCCGACGATGTAAATGGGATCGTGCTATATGCTATGTATAGCTTCGTCTCCATCTTGGAGCGGAATCTCGATCGTTTTAAGACTTCATAGTAGGGCCCAAGTATTGTATTTACTTTATTAAATTGTCATCATAAATTACTATCAATGTATTAATGCCACTACATCGAGTGCCATTTAATATTATAAATAATACCCGATCCTTTTTCATTCAATTAGTTTCAATATCCATTGTTGAAATTACCAAAAAACGTTCAGAAAAGTCACAGTGGACGAAAAAAGAAATTCTANGTCAATGTTAATGCCACTACATCGAGTGCCATTTAATATTATAAATAATACCCGATCCTTTTTCATTCAATTAGTTTCAATATCCATTGTTGAAATTACCAAAAAACGTTCAGAAAAGTCACAGTGGACGAAAAAAGAAATTCTAGAAAGGTGTCAATAAAATAATATGAAAAACCTAGAATAAAGTTGTCATTGTGAGGAAAAAAAAGAAATATTATTAGTATTATAGGCCAGTTCGAGTTGTTAAAATCCACCCTAAAGTTCCGAAGGACGCGTGCACCGCGGAATCAATTTCCTTATAAATATTGACCCAAACAACATAGACCGACAAACCACTGACCCGTATCACATATTTTTA
Source organism: Mamestra configurata (assembly GCA_002192655.3). Taxonomy (NCBI): domain Eukaryota; kingdom Metazoa; phylum Arthropoda; class Insecta; order Lepidoptera; family Noctuidae; genus Mamestra; species Mamestra configurata. Next base: position 7,876 of record NDFZ01002260.1, read on the forward strand.
TCAAACGCACATCGTATCAACATCAAAATCAATTATATATTGGCAACATTCTCCAACACATAGTAACTTTCCAAATAATAATCAAAACACATGATATATGTCTCAATAACAATAATCCAATGAATATATTTATTTATATCTTCATAATAATCATGATGAAAGGTTCAAGTAATTGCTGTCTTGATAAAGAACTGAAGTTTGTTGCTTTTATTGCCCATAACCTCACTGATACAGAAGTGCTATAAAGTTTTAAGTGCTTATGTAACTTGTCGCTGTCAAAAGGTTTTTATAAAGATATTTTCGTCTGAATCTTTATTAATTATTTTAAGGTGGATTTAAAAGATAAAGGTCACTTCACTATTCGCATAATGTTTCCCTGAACTACCGTAATGAGAGACATCATTTTCTGTTACTAAAGTTAAAGTTCTGGACGAACGAATTTTTAATATTTGTTTTTTGAATTGTTGCTTTTCTACTTCGGACTTGCACGTTGATAGTGCAAGTCTTTCTACATCGTTCTCACATATATGTATGTTTGTTTAATTTTCACACTAGTGATGTAGCTATATATCATTGTAAAAAAAACATTGCTTTAAAAGAGTGTCCGTGGAGTTCTTCTCCATAGAGATCTACGTTTTGGAACGTGCAAATAGCTTTATCTCTTTGGACAGACCGTTCTTGGCAATTTAAAAGTGCCTGTAATGGTTTCATTGAAATAAATGCTTTGAGTTTGAGTTTGAAAGAAAACTATGGGCCTATGAAATAAGTGCTTATAGGGCTCCTGTGAAAAAAAAGTGTTGTTGCTGTATTCCTGGCTTCCTTTTCGTGTGAAGGCTTATATAAGTGTCATGTATTAAACTTTTATAAAACGTTTGGAATCCAAGCGTTTTTGTCAAACAGTTTACATACAACACACAAGCGAGACTAACTGCTGACTTTATGGGGCATTATTTTATTTTTATCTAATTTAATTTTTTTTCGGAAAATTTACAGCTAGGCAGACACAATATTAAGAGTTGATAACATGATGATGGCCAATTACATTATTGGTAGACAGAAGCCAGAAAGTCTGAAAACCAGTTTTGAAGATACTGGTACTCAGCTGCATACGCAATAAGTCAGGAACGCAGACTGAAAGATACTAACACAAGGCTTGGAAGATGATGAATTGTTTCTGCTATATTAAGGCGTCTAAGTGTTCACTGTTCAATGGCTAATTTCATAGAGATAATAAACTCACACGATCAAAATCCACCTAATTTCCGGAATCATCGAACTAAAAAAGAATCCTTTGAACTCCAAATTCATTAATCTCTTCGGCGATGTATCTTAGTAGCTATGAGATAGTCAAGCGGGAAGTAAAGAAGATAAATCTTTCGGAAAAGATTATCTGGCAGACAAATGCGTGCGAAACAGTATGTGATGACCTTTATAACCTTTTGAAGTCTTGGGCGATGTGTGGGCGTGCAGACGACCGATTATCATCGGTCGGAATGTAAAGCAGTTTGAATAGAATGAAATAATATGACTACTAGGTACGTAAGATCTACCAAGAAATAACTTGCTAACGAGAACTGCACGGGAGGAACCGATACATAATTCATAATTTGAGATAATTTATGTCCCAATGGATTTACCAAACGACTTTCATTTTTTGTATTTTTAGTTGATTTTTAAGTTCCAAATGAATACTATGTATGTCATATGACATAGAGTCTGCTATTCCAAAATTTGATTATTATCTCGAATTCTGAAATCAAATACAGACCAAACATTATAATAATAAAGAAAATTGGTGTGACCGATCTTCGAACGCACGATTGATTGAATGCATTCTCAATAGTCGATCGCGTTACTTTGTAACACATCAATAATTTCTGTCGCGAAACCGGGTCGTAGTTCAGTATAGAGTCAAATAAAATAACCTATCAAAACCTAGCAGTCACTAAAGGCGTCAATATTTCAAGACGATAAAACAGTGCAATCTTAATTTCAACAGCTTACGACCGGTAGTAGTGTGATTACCCTGCCAGGGTTGCGGAATTTGTTCGAAAGAGTCATCGCGGCCCTGGAACGCAAAGGGCTTTAGAAGGAACACGGATGGGTTTTAGTCAGTAAGAGTCTGACACGCCCTTCCGCTCCACCCAGAGCAGAAGAAGTCATTTGGTGATTTCCCATCCATAAAAAAAAGTAGTATGATTGAAATTTTGAGTTGGCATAACCCATCACATCTGCGGAATTTGGCTAGCTTATAAGTACCCNATAAAAAAAAGTAGTTTGATTGAAATTTTGAGTTGGCATAACCCATCACATCTGCGGAATTTGGCTAGCTTATAAGTACCCAATAAGATAAAGAGAAAGAAAAAGTCACTTACTTATTTGACGACAACCCATCAGATAAACACTCATTAAATAAAATTTTACAAAAATAAATTAAATAACTACTACTGATACTTAGATTCTGTGTATCTACTTAGACCTAAACTTTCGAAACATTTCAACCAATGGACCCCAAGTTATAGTCAAAAATACACCAAACCATTTTTCAAATGTGCAGGCCACTACTTAAAAATTAAAACCTACTTATACATATACAAAGTTGACTCTTCCAAAAGTAGCCAGCTCGTTTATATGCCACTACGAAAATAACAACTTCAGAAAATTACGTGGGTTTTCCGGGCTAGCGGATTTAATTTAGGGTCTCTATGCAGCTTATGTGGACTGTGCCTATAAACGCGTGGGTTCACGGTCCTCTCTTACGTTAAAAGCTTTCGGCTAGATTATGACGCGGGTGGTGACGTCATACTCATATGATAACTGGTCTGTCTGGACGATACCAACGTGGGATGAAAATGAGAAACTCAGTGTACCTTGCTAAATTGTGAATGAAAATACTGAGCAGGTGGGTAATAGCCCCGAAATAGATGGTGCATTGTCTGGGAGCTATCCAATGCTGGCAGGAATGTTTAAGTTTTCTGGTTATCTGGGTAGTCTTTTTACAAGCTTTTATTTAACTCTAATTAAACTTATGATCGTATGTATGTAAGTTGTCCGTCAAAATTTGCAAACTATTTGTTGGTATCCGAGTGAGCTGTAATTTTGCATACGCCTTTAGTTATGGTGACAATACAACGTGCAATACTCAATATTGTAATAATTTCAATATGGCCGCCGCTCCAAGATGGCGGATTACATATTTTTTCTCAACCCCGTTAATATGGGTATCAAATGAAAGGGCTTGAAGAGTAGAAAAAAAGTAAAAGCTTGTTTTAAAAAAAAAAAAACTCTCTAAGTGAGTTAAGTAGATATGGCTAAGTGGCGTCCAAGGACTGGTTAAAGGAATGTTGGTCGAGATGGGCAGACGACATTGTTGCCATCGCGGGTGGAATCTGGATGAGGGTGGCACAGAAGCGTTGGGATTGGCACAGAAAAAGAGAGGCCTATGCCCAGCAGTGGGCGAAATTGGGCTGTGGATGATGAGGATGATAGTTTGCTGACGTTACACAAGAAGGCAAAGAACTGTCTCTGATGCTTTTAAGCCATTTCCACAGTGTTAAATGTTTTATAGAAATTTATTTGTTTAGTTTTAAATGGCAAAAGAGGTCCTTTCACTATAATATCATCACGAATTCACGTAGATGTCGATTCAGGACCTGTATTTCCATTTGTGAAATTAATTTTAATTTCAANGAGAGGCCTATGCCCAGCAGTGGACGAAATCGGGCTGTGGATGATAGTTTGCTGACGTTACACAAGAAGGCAAAGAACTGCCTCTGATGCTTTTAAGCCATTTCCACAGTGTTAAATGTTTTATAGAAATTTATTTGTTTAGTTTTAAATGGCAAAAGAGGTCCTTTCACTATAATATCATCACGAATTCACGTAGATGTCGATTCAGGACCTGTATTTCCATTTGTGAAATTAATTTTAATTTCAACAAATACATGGCATGCTGAAACGCGACAACGTTGTACTCCATCAATTCTTCTATCGCAATATAATCACAAAATGCTGAGTACTTAGTACAGTCTACTAGATAATTTTCTTAAACTAAAAATCTACCACCTCACCTATCGTTTAAACACGAGTAAGAGACCTAATAAATCTTGAAGTCCAGGATGCTAGGATACGTACGTGAAAGTTCTAAATTGGTCTGAAAAACTTCAGCGACTCAATAAATCCGCTTAATGACCCCTATGAGAACGACTCTGTTATTTGAAAAATGAGAAGAAGTTTTCTTGACAAATAAATTGTATTGGTAAATTGTCCATAAGATAACTTGGAAATTAAGACGGATTTTAGGGGTTCTAGACACCGTGACATTCTGTCAGGGACATCGATTATCTTGAAGTCCATTTTTTAGGTTCCGTACCCGAAGGGTAACCAATGGAACCCTATTAATAAGACTCCGCTGTCAGCCTGTCTGTCAGCGGGCTATATCTCAAGAACCGTAATAGGTAGAGAGTTGAAATTTTCACACAGTATGTATTTCTATTGCCGCTATAACAACAAATATAAAAAACTATATTAAATAACAAACATAAGGCTACCACACAAGAAACGTGTTTTTTCGGTTTATGGTACGGAACCCTTCGTGTCTTAAGTCTAAATCAGAAAAACTTTTTCTGATTCATCCAGACATGACATAATCGCGATTGCACATTTTGTATTACAATTGTTTTTTGATAGGTAATCAGACAAGATCTCTAACTAGACCATATATAAGAGATGTTTCTGTTTAAATGATATTACAAATATTTTTGTTGTTAATACAAAATAAATAAAAAGTAATCATTGTAATTTCCTAACATGTTGTTTTGAGTAAATATATAGAATTAAAAAAAACAGGAACCTAGATAAATACTGGCCGAATCCTCGTATAAAACGTTGGTAAATGCTCGAATATATTGAAAGGACAATTTTTCATCTGCTCAAGCCTCTAAAGACTTTTAGTCAACCATGATCGCTGATAGAATATCACTCATCTAGTGCCTAAGAAATATTTAGGCGTCATCCTAATAAAAGCGATTATCGCGCGAATACGTGATCGTCGCGTTCATTTGTATGATAAACCCAATCGGTTTGAATCGCTTTGTATGAGCACGACGTCTTATGCTTGTGACGGAATTTGCAATCCCCTTTTGCCCATTCCAAAGTTTGAATCATTATAACATGAACTTCTATAAAACAGAGAATAACAATGATCTACTTCTGCAAAATAATTGCAACCACTAATATAATAACTTTAATATAATTTAGAATTTTCTGATTTGCGGGTTCAAAGTATGAACATTACGAACGAAGCGACGCGGGACGCATGAAATTTTATGACCGTTGCATGCCGCACATGTGTAAAGCACTCAAGTTGTAATGACAAATGCGGAATGCGCCATTCATCTTAAAATGGTCTGCATTGTTTGTTAATCTTGGTCTGTTGTCTTTATTATTATCTACTTCAAGAAGGAGCAAGACCTCATAGTAATTTGATGGGACACATGCCATCAAAACTTACAAAACGGCTTTACTAAAACGTACATATCTCAACTGTCTGTTTGTGGAGAAAAAACAGACAGAAAGATACACAAGAGATCCTATGTAAGTTAATCAAATAATTAAGTAATAAAATTATCAAAAATAATAATAATTATCAAATAATTTATCAATCAACGCAAAGATTCAATCTTTATATTTTTTAAATATAGCATATCTGGGGTTTTGGGTTCTAATGCGTTAGTAAAAAACCCCAATACCTAATAGTTTTCTTTAGTATCTTCCATGTACAGACACCAATCAGTTACACTTTTGTTATAGGTACATTTTTATTCGGGTTAGTTTACACCATTTATAACTCAAAAACGGCTATACTGATTTTTATGATCTATAGTTTGTTGGTGTTGTCTCCACCCTGAATAGCAGAATTTCTATTAAACATCACAAAAAAAAATTAAATGTAAATTCATTTTCTCAAACATTAATTCGCCATTTCTGATACATGACAGAAAAAAACACGGCAAAAATTAATTCGATGCGAAGACGAGGCGGCACAAATTTCACCGGGACAGCTTCATACCTATGCAGCTATGAATGATTCGGTCGCCATGCGGTTGCTCAAACTACCCGCTAGGAGCCAGCAACTTGAGTTCCCTACGATCGCGACCATAGATGAAACACGATTAAAAATAGCTAATCGCGACGAGGCAGTGCGCGGATAGAGCCGCACGGATTCGGTGGCGACTCATAGTATTATCTTAAAAACCAGACAAGTGCGTCTCGGATTCGAGCGCAAAGGGTTCCGGACAAATTCATTATTTATAACCGTCTTCAAAAAAAGGAGGGTTCTCAATTCGGTTGTATTTTTTTTGTTACCTCATAATTCCGTCATTATGAACCGATTTGAAACATTCTTTTATTATGTGAAAGGATATACTTTCCGATTGGTTCCATAGAAATTTCATCAAAATCCGTTCAATAGTTTGACTTATTTTAATCAACATAGCCGGGAAAAATATATTATGTCATCCAAGTAAACGGAATTGCATTTTTACTTTTCTGTGGCTTCCCAGTGGTGTTATTAGGTGTAGGGTACCACTAAATGCGGGCCTGCGGACGGCGAGCGTTGGGTGGCTCGCTGTCCGATCACCACCAGGCCCGGGTCGATGGCGCGTTGTGTTTCGCCTCAAAGAGATGTCAACGTAGAAGACGGGGCCCGCTAGGGCCAGAACCTGCCAGGGTTACGGAATTTGTTCGAAAGAGTCACCGCGGCCCTGGAACGCAAAGGGCTTTAGAAGGAACACGGATGGGTTTTAGTCAGTAAGAGTCTGACACGCCCTTCCGCTCCACCCAGAACGGAAGAAGTCATTTGATGACATCCATAAAAAAATTGCTAAAAATTGAAAAATAAAAAAATGTTTTTATATTAACACCGACTTCCGAAATTAAAGTTATTTTATACTTTGTAGTGTTTTTTTTTATTTTGAAGACGGTTGCATTTTTTGTAAAAAGTATCTTTTTACATGTGTTTTTGAAACTATATACTTCCAACAGGTTATTCTGTAGTCTGTAACATTTGGAAAAGGTACATCAAACACTTATTTGTGTTTTATGTACCTTTTTCCAAATGTTAGACTTAGTAGTTTCGGAGAAGGTGGAATTAAAACTACAACTCCATTTTGAGGTTATGTGAAAAAAGTGTTACTACAAAAGTCTTAGATCTTTTTATTACCTACAACTTTGCCATTTGATTCTTTTCCATAGGACTTTTAGTTTTGCCGGAAATCGAGATAAACCGTTTCATACCCTTAAAACTGGTGAGTTTTAAGGGTATAAAACCTGATCTGAGGTCGGGAAGGGGAAGGGCACCCCCTTCCCCTCAGATCGCCCGTAAATTATTTTTCCTTTAATTTTTATAACATTCTCCTTTTCCAATGGGTTTTATCCTTTTTTTTTCACTTTTCATTATTTTTAAAGGCTCCTACCCTGGTCTATACCTAATCTGTCCAATTATGATAAGTAGTGTACAGGGTGCGATTTTTAAAGTGTGCGTGGATGGCCAAATCCGGAACTATGAGGAATAACGAAAAACACTAAAAGGAGTCTCGAGCACGATTTTAATGAAAACTAAAACTGCATTATTGGATTTTTGAAAAATTTGTTTTCCTAGACAGCAATCAAACCAGTTGGATTTGAAAAAAAAAACATCCTGTATTATTCCGAAAGTGTTGCTGATAAGGATCAATTCTGGGAAGTGGCAAACTAAAGGAAAGTGCTCATTTTTAACAAATTGCTTTTTATGTTTCTACAGTACCTGCAACACAATAGCTTAGATAAAATATTCACTTTTCCATATCCTTAAGTATTATGTATAGTCTTAACGCGTTATTTGCCAAAATGTCTCCACAACTTATTGCCGGCTCAGGAAACCAGCCAAATGTACTGGAAATTAACAAAACGTGACAGCTTTATTGTTCGGCGTCACAGAATTACATTCAGTAAAAGAAAAAGTTTCAATTTGCGACAACACCTACTTTACGTTGAAATAACAAGAGCTTTTCATCTTGCCTTTTATCTGCTCCAATTTACAAAACATTGCAATTTCATACAATTTCACATTTTTAGGGTCCATTTTGTTGATATCAGACGCGTAAACTGCATTCAGAAAATGAGTTAAGTTTTAGTACCGAACACAGTCGTAAAGTTGGAGAAACTTATAAGTTTAATAATATGTGGGGAGAGAGGGATAAAAGCCTAACAAGATAGATGTCCATACATAAAGATGAAAGGATTTTTTATAACTTACATAGTAGGTAATAAAGATAAATATGCCTAAATAGACACGCCCACTCCATGTTGTATGTAAAATATTTGTTCTTTTGGCTCACTCCATAGTCTCACTCTATCTATCTATTGGGGTATGGTTTCCGTACTTAGTCCTGATGTTGGACCATTGTGCGTAAGCCATGACGGCCAATCTCCAATCAGCCAACCTCCTTCCAGAAGCAGATCAGTCCTCCTAATGAGTTCAGGATGTCTGTGAGTGAATTCGGTGTCCCTATTGTTTGTCTCCGTATATCGGCGACGCCTGTGCACTAAACGAGCACGTGCGATACCGTTTCTGCCTCCTCCATGCATGCTCTGCAAAGAGCACTGTCAGTTATACCAATCGTGTGGAAATGTTTGTTCAGTAAGCAGTATCCGGTGATGGTCCCCGCCACCATTCGAAGGCTGCCCCTATCCAGTCGCAGAAGGCGCTTGGTAAGTTTCCTTTCTAGGAATGGCATAGTCTCCTTGGACTGCATGCAGCCTGTTGCCGAGGCCCACCAGCGTTCTGCTTGTGTTTGGGTATGTTCTTGTAGCCACGTGCGCAGCTGGGTGAAAGGGAGTGGCACTATGGGTTCGGGTTTAACATCCATCGTACCAGATCCCCTCCTGGCCAGCTCATCGGCCGCGTCATACTCAAGTGATCCGCTGTGACCTTTTATCATTACCAACGCTGTGGCTCTGTTTCGCACACGAGTCCCAGCTTTATGCTGAGCGATGGCCGTTTTGCGCGAATGTGACGCATATCTTCCCAACTTGCAGAACTTTTGTAATTTAGTTTATTTTATTTATTTTCGTATGTGTTATGCTTGTCGCAAATAAAATCTTTTTCTTTCTTCTTCTTCTTTCTCTGCAGCGTCACAGTGTTGTGGTTTGTCACCGTGACGCGTTCTAGTGGATTGTGGCATTCTTGTATTTGTTTCGAGGTGGTGTAGTATTTTAAATAATTTTTCTGTTTAAATTCGAAATAGGTACCTAGGTACCTCTATAGGTATCTACGAAGTTACGTAGGTAGTTGGACACCGAAATTCTACTGGCCTCTTGGGTCTGTGTAT
>NDFZ01002261.1:0-17247 GCA_002192655.3 Mamestra configurata
CGTTAGGCAGCTGGATCAAGGGCCTGATTCAGAAAGCGGTACTTCTGGACACGGCTCGTATTGGTAGGAGGTTCCTCTCTCTTGAGCCCTGACCGCCGGTAACTTGGACCCTGTTCCCGATACCGGTGGGCCTCTATTTTTATATTTTTAAATGTTTTTTATTTTTGTATTTTTAAGAAATATTTAAAAATGTATGAAATAAGAAAAAAAAATGAATAAACGAAATAATAATAACAGTATAAGTTTTTACAATCTTTATTGACAACTTTATTTTTTAATAAATATAAATTCTTTACCAAAATGACGTTCTAGCTTTGGATGTTCACGAACTGGTGGATATAGTCAGTTCATATGCTATCAAAATAAACGTGTTACAGAATAAATGCAATATCTGAAAAGAGACACTCACGCGGGCGGCAGCTAGTAATTCTATACTTTTGATCATTAATGATGTATCCTACTTTTTATTCTCCAGGTACTAAGAAAAGGCTTCATCTCAAATGAAGCTGGGTGTGTTGGTTTAAAGGTGGACAAGGGTCCCTTGGCAGCCAAAGAGTTTTTTGAACTATGTGCAGATGCAGCTCTGGGTGGCCTGTCACTGGTAGCAGTCGCTATTGAAACTGGGGAAGTAGACGCAACCTTTTTTTTTTTAATTATAGTTATGTCCAGTTTTTATTCCATTAAAATGACTTGATGGATTTATACAAATAATATGGATTTTTTGATAAGATAGTTAAAGTTTTGTTTTATCAACAGTAAATAAAGCGGCCTAGGCACTTGATAAAATTCATGATACCACAAACTGCTGTGTAATTTTTACTACGTTATACTTATAGTTTTGTAGTCACAGACGATGACTTAACAGCAATGATGCTATATCAGTAACATGACACAGAAATTAATTAAATAAAGAATCTCTTGATACTGACGTGGAACCATGCATGACTAGTGTATGTGCTGGGTTGGGGGCATGTACCGCATAACTATCCATCCATATTTCGCAGTCGGAAATAAAGAGTTCTGCTTATAACACTCAATTTGAGCGTCACTAAAATAATGTGACTTCTTAAGTGAATTTACGAGGTATTTCTGCCTGAGGTAGACCCTGTAGTGATAAAATACACAAAGGAAAGAATATTATATACAATTATGTATGTTCCATTAATCTAATTTAGCAGCCATGGACCAACGTTGGGGACTTTGAAATGATAAAAACTTCTACGATTCCACTCTGAATTTCCGCATGAATATCTGTCCATGTCCATAGGCAGTGGTGACCACTAACTATTAGAGTAGCATAAGGAAAAATAATAGTCTTCGCTTCGAAAACCCAACAAAAAAGTCATTTTTCGAAATTTTCAACGAGGAGCGCTGCAAGCGACCGTCACCCAAGGTCATGGTGGAGTTAATGGTCGATCTTAACGCAAAGTGCAATTATTTTGAGAGGTATAGTAGAAGACCATTGCTTTCTTGTTCTGAATATTAACAACTCGTAATATCTATTGCACTAATGCAATGAAAATCAGAAGTACTCGAGATCGTTTTTAATATAATAGTTTTAGGTTACAACAAAATCTAATTCATGTTCATAGAGCGAAGCTTACGATAACGATACTGTTGAAACATAGATTCTAAATAGTCTATAACTATTTAGAATCTATGTTTTAACAGTATCGTTATCGATTATTATTTTAAAGCGATTTTAATTACAAGAACGCTGGTCCTTGTAATTTAAATCGCAATGATGCTGTATTTAATATTGTATTGTACATTTTATTTTATTAGTCATTATTATTTGTGTGTGCTATTTGGATGTTAATCTGGCAATAAACAATTTTATTTCATTTTTTTTCATTGAACAAAATCCTCCATGATGTCCTCTGCCCTGAAGTGAGACAGTTTCTGATAAGATAGTTTAATAAAACAATACTAAATCTCATGTTATTTTCAGGTATGGTGGTGATTGCCTCTACGAAATTATGTTCCTGGGAACAAAACCTCGATATAGACAAAAAAGACCTTGCAAAGGTGCTTGTCAAAACAGCTATCGACCTAGCGAGGAAATTCAAGGAAGGTCCTATTGCTCCTCTAACTTTGACAGATCTAGGACAAGACAACGCGTTCATAAAGCCAAGGAAAGTAGTCACGAAGCCACCGCAGCTATATACCGCGTTGTGGTCAGCAGTCGGCCCAAAGAGATGTGCTTGCGACGTACTTGAAGTCTTTTTTTTTGGTGACTTGATTTACGAAAGAAAGCCTTGTTCTGATAGAATAGGTGCTGTTACCATTTGCGAAGGGACTGCGTTGAGGATTTAAAATATAAATTTTGTGGTTTTTTTTACCGACTTCTAAAAAAAGAGGAGGTTCTCAATTAGTCGGAACCTTTTTTTTGTATTTATGTTCCCCAATTACTCGAAATTGGCTGGACCGATTTGGATTTTTATTGTTTTATTGTTTGTCCCATGATCATCAATTCAGGAGATCAGGATCTCCTGACTTAGGAAGTAGAGAGAACTCTTCAAATTTTATAGACACACTTGAAGCGATTTGGGTAGTCTTTGGAAGAGTACTTTTTCGGAGTGGTCCCGTTTCAATTTGGTGAAGATTTGACGAAGAACTTCGGAGATAGGCAACGGAGCTCCTCAATAAATGATAGCAAAATGACTGGGATTGCTTAAATCTCATGTTTGTCTATTTTTTTACACCAGTTCATAACATCACATCACGCCAGTACGCCGTGAAGGGGTAAGCACATGTGAACCACTAAAAACTGAAAACAAAAACTTTTTACAAGCGTTTTTTTAAGATTTATGTGATTGTTATCAGTGAAGTTTGTGTTTGTTTAATATATAACTTGTGTAATAATAAAATACATAGTTTCATTAAAATTACCACTGACATTACACATAAGTACCTAATACAATATAAAAAAGCTCATCTGTCTCCGAGTTTCATTGCTTTTTCAATAATGTGTTTTAATCAAAAGCGTTCTCACTTCAAATATCGTTGAGGATCAAGTGCGCAACATTTTTGGCGGTAACATCAAAATTGCAACGTCAAAATGTTATGAAAATAGTTTCAATTTTGTGCAACTTCATTTTCAGTTGATTAATGAGCTTAATTTTAATTTTAAGTCTCTGGTTCGAAAGGTATTGTCTTGTCCTGTATATGAGTATAGTAATTTCAAAGAAATTTTCCAGAATTTTCATTGACTGAGAACGTTGTTCAATCTATTAAGAACACGAAAAACCGATCCAGGTGTTCACAAGTAATAAAATTTACCAACAACAACTTTGTGGATGATTGATTCGCCATCAAGACTTCGCGTTACTAATAAATTAATATCCAAAAATATCTGATTGTATAATTCTTGAATTCTTCTTTATACTTATTATTCTCAGTTCTATTCAGTTCCTTGTTCATTAAAGTTTGTAATTTTTCAATATAGTAGTAATATTAAAACACATTGATTCGTTTAGATTTTCAGTGTTAATTAATAGTAATTAAACAAATTTATTAGGAATAGTCCTAATAAATTTGCATACCTACGTACCAAAATAGATTCAAACTTAATCAGTCAGTGACATTTACTCAATGGAAATAACTTACTAATTCAATTTAAATGTGTATCTGTCACCGGAAAATTGCAGATTCCGTAAGATTGTAATAAATCTTGGTAAGATTACAATTTCTCGATATATTATGAAAAAATTGTTTTACATACAATAAATTCCATCCGTGTCTTATTTAGAAAAAAATGTTTACAATTTTACGCGATATTTTACAATCTTACGGCGTTTGCCATTTTCTGGTGACATATGTATACATATTAAAAACGCATTACTGGCTTTGTTAACACTGAATTTTTGTTTACTGTATCTATTATTATTTTAAAACACATCGAATATTATTAATGAATAAACATTCCTGATTCTGACTAGCCATTCACAATAAAGGTGGGGTCGGCTTCCAGGTTAACTGAATGCAGTTGAGTACCATATTTTACATGTAATGCCTGCATGTCGCTGCTTTGGAAGAATANTTAAGATTACAATTTCTCGATATATTATGAAAAAATTGTTTTACATACAATAAATTCCATCCGTGTCTTATTTAGAAAAAATTGTTTACAATTTTACGCGATATTTTACAATCTTACGGCGTTTGCCATTTTCTGGTGACATATCCACTGATTTCCTACTGATATATGGATTGATCTATATTCTCATAAAATTTCCGTTTTATCTTCCTGGAATCGGATATTTTGAGCCAGATTAAGCAACCAACTCGCCCCTATTGCCTTTATTATCGAGTTAAAAAAAAGAAGAGGGTTTTAATTATGTAGATTTTTTTTCTTTTAGTTTTGTAAAATTTATTGGTTTATAACTTATAATATCACTTATAAACCAATAAATTTAATCTGCCTAGCCTTCGGATTCCAGTCTTACCGGAAACAGCTGAGTACCATTATTTTAAATGGAGTGACTGCCTGTCTGACTCAACAACCCAGTAATAGGATAACACGATACCTCTTGCAAAGTCAGGTTGTTATTATTTATTTATTTTTTCCCACGTACCCAACTTACCGTTACGACTGTCAAAGATCAACAAATGACAAAAATCGGTCATAGAAGTATAAACTGGTTGGAAAGTTGTTGTTTTACTTGAAAAGACTTTCAGATTGGTCCCAATTTAATAAAAATTAGGTCATACTGTTGGGATCCTTGAAGAATTTAAGGAATAGTGAAAATGTCACCGGAAAATGGCAAACGCCGTAAGATTGCAAGATATCGCGTGAAATTGTAAGCTTTTTTTTATATTGTAATCTATTGAATTTGGATGGGATTTATTGTATCTAAAATGATTTTTTTCATAATTTGTCGAAAAATTTTAATCTAATCACGAATTATTACAATCTTACAGAGTTTGCAATTTTCCGGTGACATATGTATACATATTAAAAACGCATTACTGGCTTTGTTAACACTGAATTTTTGTTTACTGTATCTATTATTATTTTAAAACACATCGAATATTATTAATGAATAAACATTCCTGATTCTGACTAGCCATTCACAATAAAGGTGGGGTCGGCTTTCAGGTTAAGCCAACTGAATGCAGTTGAGTACCATATTTTACATGTAATGCCTGCATGTCGCTGCTTTGGAAGAATACTGTATTATTACAAAATAATACAATTTCGAGTTAGTGAGACCATGCGACGAATAATGATCCATATTATATACTCAGTAAATAATTTCATTTTTAACACAACTTTTATTTTAATTTGTGTTTCACCCAGTTGCGACTTTTGAGGCGAAACCAAGATTTTCATCCATGTTTTCGTTTGAGTGTCACCAAGAAAAATCCAATAGGTCAACATTTATAACAGTTTGAAATAATATAATAGTAAACTTCAATCAGCTTTCCTGAAAAAATACTAGTTTTGAGATGCAACAGTATTCTTCCGGATAACACAATACTTCTTTACAAGACTGCTCTCAAACTTTCTGGCTCCTGACTACCTGTTTTTTTAATGGTGGGAAATCATCAAAATAATGACTTATTCCTCTCTGGGTTAAGCGGAAGGGCGTGCCAGACTCTTACTGACTAAAATCCATCCGTGTTCCTTCTAAAGCCCTTTACGTTCCAGGGCCACGGTGACTTTTTCGAACAAATTCCGCAACTCTGGCAGGACCTGACTACCTG
The DNA here is from genome assembly GCA_002192655.3 of Mamestra configurata. Lineage (NCBI taxonomy): Eukaryota > Metazoa > Arthropoda > Insecta > Lepidoptera > Noctuidae > Mamestra > Mamestra configurata. The sequence goes on from NDFZ01002261.1 coordinate 5,710, forward strand.
TTACGAATGTCAAATATGTTTGATTGACAGCTTGGACCGGCGGCTTGGAGGAGCTCGGTATGTAATGGATGGTCACTCAAACAAGAACCGACCTCGGCAAGCTTTGTTTAACCTCGAAGATTGACATGTGCTGTAGTTTTATTTAATTAAGAGCACTTCAGTGAATCATTTAAATAGCACGTGTACCTATGTTCTTCAAACTTTGCAAAATATATGATTGTTTTCCAGTCCATTTGGAAAATTGAGTTATGCAGATTAACGTCGCCGAGTCTACATAATGAACGACAGTCAGATTGTCATTCACAGTTAGTTCTCCCAGAGCTCAGACCGTGCGAAAAAATTTTGTTTTATAAATAAATATAATCGGAATATTTTCTCTTACTATAAAAAATGGTGTGGCATATTACAAAAGATGGTAAGTGATATCTTTACTAAAAGTGGGACTAAACTTAAAATATTATAATGTAGTGATAAGTACTATATTTAGTTGAAAAATCTCGGTGATGTTTTTTTTTTACAACCAATGTTTATAATTCAGACCATAGTAAATACCATTATTAGTGTGGAAACGCAGTACGAAAATGATAATCTTAGGTTTGGTTGTTTACTTACGTAAATCGTATTATTTTGACCAATCTTTAAACCTTTAAATCTTTAAACCCGCATACCTACTTTATTTTATTTTTACCTGAGTTCCCCAGAAGATGGATAGGCACTGTTTCAGTTCTCATAAATCTACGAATTTCCGATTTACTGCATAGGTATGTAACATTGAAGCATCAACCTGCCTAAACTTTTTCAAATCGTATTGAGGCGGGCTTGACAGTCAATTTGCATTCTCTAATATGTATTTTTTTTATTTTAGGAAAATACCGAATCGAATCTATTTCAGCTGCAAATTTTTCTGGTGCTTTAAAAGTAAGTTACTGTAATCTGAACTATTGATCATCATCATCATCATCTTACCAGCCGAAAGACGTCCACTGCTGGACATAGGCCTCCCCCAAGGGGGAGGAGGGGCTTGCTATAATCACCACGCTTGGCAAGCGGGTTAGTGATCGCAGTGCAGCTGTTGGAATACACAGACACACAGAGAATGCTGCTGCCCATTCTCTGGTGAGTCCCTTAGTCGCCTTTTACGACACCCACGGGAAGTGATGGAATAGTGTTATTCTTTTACGTCCAATAAGGTTGTTCTGAAATGACTTGCAGCAAGTCGCAGCACTGACCCGTCAGGTCCAGATGATCCAGGCTGACACAAGTGTTCATGTCTTCTGACATTAGTTAAATTGTCGTCAACGTTATGTTGATGCCATAAGTTACGTTTTCAATGTAGAAGACTTCTTGTCAAAGTGGCGCCAGTTGGTGGCATTAATTTTCCCGAAAACCCTCATTAGCTTAATCTTTTTGACTGATAGACTCCTTGACAGTTCAAAAGTGCCTTCCATTGGTTTAAAATAAGTACATGCTTTGAGTTTGAATAAAATTTCATTTCAGGTGACTAGGGAAGGTTGTATTCCTCATGAAGCCGCTTGTATAGGAACAGGGGTGAACAAAGACCCTTTAGCAGTGGAAGAGATGTTAGAACTATGCGCAGACGCAGCACTGGACGGCATGTCACTGGTAGCAGTCACGACTGACACCGAAGAAGTAGTCGCAAGCGTTTTTTGTAAATTACAGGTTGATACTCTCTTCATTTCGCATAAATTAAATGTGTAAGTTTCGACTAAAACAATCCAGTACGTGCCTCTTTTGACACGCCCTTCCACTCCACCCAGAGTGGAAGAAGTCCTTTAATATTTACCATCCTTAAAAAAACCTCGTACTTTTGCCTCGTAAGGCACGTCCAAGCCCAGTGTACTATTGTAGTCTTTGGTAAACTCTACCATTTGTATATCTTTGACAGTCATTCCGGGTAGTCTCCACATGCAGCTAGCAGACTCAAAATGTAGATGCACATCTTAACCCCTCGTATGCTTGGGGCCTCTGTAATGCATCACTGTCATGCAATCACATAATTATTTGATTTTGTAGGTAGACCTTCAGTAAAGTGTAAAAGTTGCCAATATACCACCATTAACACGGTATGTATTATACTAACCTGGCTTCTTTGTTTATAGACAGACCTTAGACACAAGTTTAAAATGATAACCTCAGTGGCCCGCTACTTAGGTATGATGAAGTACCGCGGCTCCTTGATACTCGGACAGTGTCATTGTTTTCATTCTAAAAGATGTGGCTATCCCACTACGCACTTAGAAACAAAAAACCCGGCTAAGTACGAGTCCCACCTGCGCTCAAAGGGTTCCGAACAAAACATGCTTTTTTTAACATGCTACTTCGAAATTTCTAATAGATGTTCGTGTAATAAGTAAAGAACTATTATGCATTTTTATCAAAATTGTAGGCTCCTTACGTATAGAGAAAAGAGAGGAATGGCCAATTTTTGTCTATTTTCTTAAATAACTCGATTTACTATAAAATTCGAAAAAATATATCTTAAACTCTCACAATAAGCCCTTTTATTAGATTTGAAAAAAATATTTTTATTTTCTAATTTGCCCGTGACGTGACCATGGGGGGAGGGAGAATATGGATTTAGATTTATTTATTTACGTAATACGTCCTCCGTAGTTGGGTCACAGAAGTACATATATGTATAAAATTTCAACTGAATTGGTGGTAGATTCGGAGAAAATTAGTTGTGACAGAAGGAGAAGAACAGACAGATAGTCCGNCCAGTAGATTCGGAGAAAATTAGTTGTGACAGAAGGAGAAGAACAGACAGATAGTCCGCCAGCAAACTAGCCAGCCAGTCAGCCAGACAGACAGATACACGAGTGATCCTTTAAAGATTCCGTTTTTCCATACGGACGTTTGGAATGTCAAACAGACAATATTCCAAGTTCAATGTGTAACTCGGTTACAATTCAACCGTAATACATGAGTGAAGAACTCATGACATTACTTAATTCATTGGTCATGTAGGTTACATTTAATTATGCAGAGTCAAGTAAAGCTAGTAATTTAATTTACATGTTCTTTGTTAGAAATAATAAAATTCATCACTAGTTGTGCCGCCAAACAGCACTGATTATATCCCGGTGGATGAAATTCCAGTCTATAATATAAGATGTTCAGAGACTAATTGGTCTTATAAAAGTATTGATGGCTTTTTAAACGTATCTACTAGATCGCATTAACGCAAGGTCAATTTGTACTAAAAATGAATAAATGCTTCAGTCTGGTGGCAACTACATTATAGGGAACCTCACTTTTCCTTCCATTGCAAATTCAAACAACAATCAATTTCAAAATTCTAACCTCGACGATGAAACTCCGCTGCGGGGCTCTTATTTCTGTCTGCAGGGTTTAAAGGAATCTAACATGAATAGCTAGACGGGAGTTAAGTTTGCTCGCTTTGCGTGATCACTCTAGCTCCCGTCATGCCATTCGAACCTAACCTATTTGTTTTGGGGTGCCCTAAGCTCCGTGGACCGTTGATGTTTCGCTACTTGGCTTTATTTTATCTATGGTCAGTTGCCTGATATTAAAATGATTATTTCCTTTATTCATTTCATATACATATAATTTACATTTTTTTTAAATTTCTATACAAAAGACACATTTCAAAATATTAAAATAGTAGCCCAACGGAACAGGGAGGTATCTTATTATTATTATTAAACGCTATTGAACCAAATCCTTTGCCTAGCTTTTCAATGAAATGCCGGGATGTCACTTAGGCCGCTGATTTAACGGCGCCGTTCAAATGTCTGTCGATTCTCTAATTGTATTTAGTTTAAAAAATATATGTATGTTTGTTTCTTCGTAATTTATGTCGACCACCTTAACTTTTTAAGAGTTTTGATTGATTGAGCTAGTCAAAACTAATTTTAATGAAATTAGTCACTCAAAACTACTTTTAACCAGCTCGATTGGGCAAAACTAGTTTTGACTATAATTTCAGTCAAAGTCGAGAGCTTACGGTCAAAAGTACTTTTAACAACAGAATTAGGTTATGTTATGTTAATTTTGACTGTAACATAGGGTAAAACCAGGATAGTTGCCCTACGGGTATAGTTGCCTCGATTTTAATTACTCTAGCTTCGCGGATGAATCACATGTTATTTTATTTATCAATCGAGAGACTTTACAACGACAACTAAGTAGACCGTGTTGCATGTGTCTGTGCGATTGCATGGGAAGGCAAGGTGCGATCAAAGTTTTTGCGCTATAAAAATCTTCTTTCTCGGCGGGGCACCTATCCTAAACGTAATTTACATGGATTAGGCAACCAACCCCCATATGGGATGGATGTCACAAAATTTAGAGGTCGACAAAAATCGTCAATATTCTGGAAATATCAAAAATAATGTTCTTTACTTTCACAAATTTGAAGATAATAAACCAAAGTACCGACCCGTTTTAGGAATAAAGTGACAACTAAATATATAATAATTATATATTTTTATAAAAAGTGTGGCAACTATCCGGCTTTTACCCTATAGTTGGTTAGAGTTATGAAATGGTTGTATATTTTACATTCCAGGAAGCGCAAATGCCAGAATCTACGGAAAAGTCATTTTTCGAAGTATTTACCGAAGAGCGCTGCAAACGACAAGCGTCCCGAAACATGATGGAATTTATGATCGAACTTGACGAAAAGTGCAATTATTTTGAAAGGTAACACGACCATTTATTTTTTGCAACCCTACTACTTACAATATTTTCCTGGTTTTGGAAGTTATTTTAAACTAACTGGTGCCCACGGGTTCGCCGCGATGTACTCGTATTAGTTATTTCCCGTTCATGAAGTATTTGGTCTTAAAGTAACCTAAAACAATTGATTTATTTGGAACCTTTTGGTTACTTTTATTTAATTTTCTGATTACCCCGTTCTTCTGAACTCGATCTCACCTGACCATGTTTGAGAACTACACATTTTTATGTTCTTATGGGAGAATGGGATGAATATAGACGTCGACGAGTCTGCATAAGATCTTGCTGGGTAGATTTTTTTTGCCATTGCTGTCCCGTTGATAGGAATCCCACGCCTCCTCAAGCCCTCACGGTGCTTGTCCAGCCTTATCATTAAACAAAGCAAGTAAAATCTTCTTTACCAACTTTTCCAGGTATGGCATCGATTGCTGCTGTGAAATAATGTTCCTGGGAACCTTACCTCAGCATAGACAGAAAGGTCTAGCGCTTTTACTTGTCAAAACAGCTGTGCAACTGGCGAAAAAATTCAAGGATGGTCCCATTGCGCCGCTAACAATTGCGGACCTAGGATCAAACTACGCGTTCATGAAGCCAAGGAAACCAGTCACGAAGGCACCACAGTTATGTACTGCGCTGTGGTCAGCAGTGGCCTCGAAGAGAATAGGAGTTATTTTGGGTTTCAACGTACTCATGACCTTCTCTTTTGTGGATTTCGTTTACGATGGGATGCGGTGCTCTGACCGAATAGGCGCAATGACCACGTGTCAAGGGGCTGCGTTGATGATTTAATAATGTTTAGTAGAATTTTGTAAGGTAAATCCTTCTCACAGAGAGGAGGATTGTGTCCCAGCAATGGGAACAGTATAGGATGATAATGCTATTATTTTATGTGTTTTAAAAGATGCTCTCTCGTGTTTATTGTTTTATTTTATGTAATTTTGTGAAAATAAATGCAACAAAAAAATAAAATGAACTCTTGCTCTAACCCCTTCAACGTAATTTAGATAATGTTACAAGTTATAAATTGATCAAATTATATTATCGGCAATAAGGTTGAATTGTAAAAAAAATAAAACAGCCCTATCCACAGGTCAATAGTAATAACTTTGTATCTAAAAAAGAAATGGAATATTGACACACTATTTTAGAATCTACATTAAAGGTTTCTCTACATATTTAACCAACTTCAAAAAAAGGAGGAGGTCCGGTTGTTTTTTATGTTTGTTACCTCATAACTCCGTCATTTATGAACCGCTTTGAAACATCTTTTTGACGTGACAACGTCTTATAATTCGATGGAGCCGGCTGCACGCACGAAAAAACATGATGTCATGCGGCGTTACCTCGCTCTGAGGCGTTCCATAAGTGAATGTGGTGTCAATTGTTTATAGCAACGATAATTGCGGCGATAAATTTTCTTTTGAACAATGAAACCATTCCATCAGTATTTTCTTATGACGTTGTCACGTTCAACTATCGTCAGTAAACCGACTTTACAAACAACCGTATTTTTCATGTGAAAAGATATACGTTCCGATTGGTCCCATAGAAATTTTATTAAAAATTGGTTCAGTAGTTTGGTTTCAACCAAAATAGGTGGAAGAAATAGAAAATATATCCTCCAAGTAAACGAAATAAACGAAATTGCGTGTTTTGCTTTCCTGTGACTGTTAAGTGTGGGATACCACAAGAAAGTGTAAAGTAAAAAACCCTTTAAAAAAAAGTCAACCGACTTCCAAAGTGTTTTTGGTTGTTTCTTCGTATTTTAACACCGACTTCCGAAATTAAAGTTATTTTATACTTATTAGTATTTGTTTTATTTGGAAGTCGGTTGTATTTTTCATGTAAAAAGTTTTTTTTACTCAAGGCGAACTCAAACTTATGACAGAAAAACAATTGTCTGACTATGAGATTTGGAAAAAACAAACAAACACGGTACTCTAAAACTGTAATTCACATTTTATAGCACTTTTATCTAGGCTTATCTATACTAATAATACAATAAAGATGAGGAGTTTGATTGTTTTACGCGCGTACGAAGTCGCGGGCGAAAGCTAGTATATAATATAATAAAACTGAAGAGTTCGTTTGTTTGTTTGAATGCGCTAATCTTTGGAACTGCCAGTCGGATTCGGAAAATGATTTTTGTATACGATAGCCACATTCATGAGGAAGCTGTATACTATATATAATGTATTGCAGAAATCAGATACTTAGTGAAAATTCCTTCATTTGAGAACCCGGTGACCGAGAAATGACCAAAAATGGCAATTTTTCAAAAATTATTACATAACAAAATGAGTTTATTCATCGACTCTGGGGTTTGTTTTTATTACTATAGGGCTTAGGGTGCCCCATCCGCATGCTCAGAGTTATCTATAATTTACGCCTCAACCTGTACAGGTGAGCGGGATTGAATAACGCCGCTGTAATGTAAAACGGCTACCTGTTGTATACGATAAGGCTGCGACATATCCAAATCGTCCCACCATCTATTTAAAAGTCTGCCGACTTTGTGTTATTCATACATTTGCTGGGAAACCACAAAAAGGTACAATGGTGATCAATTATCTAAACTTCAAAACTATAATAATAATGTCTTATTTATTTTTTTGTTACGATTTGGATCAAAAACTACTGAACCTATTTAAAAAATTCTTCTGCCGTTGGAAAGCTACATTATTGACTTAAAATATTGGCTATATTTTACTTTCGAAAAAAATAGAGATCCCTAAGAAAATTGCAATAATGTAACCCAAAGCAGCAAAATGTTGCCTAATAAATTAATTATTTGGCGTGTGCTGAGAAAACCATTGATGATGCATAAAAATAATGTACTACATGATTGAAGGGATTCAAGGGTTGCCATAATCGCCACGCTTGGCAGGCGGGTTGACGTCGCAGTGTAGCTGTTGCAATGTATAGAGAATGCTGCTGCCCATACTCTAATGAGTCCCTTAGTCACCGTGTAGATGCCCCATGTAGATACACCCATGGGAAGAGATGGGATGATGATGATGGGAGGGGATTTAACTTAATGCATATGGAAATACGATACCTATTTTGACGGGGCTTTCACTAACTGATGATGTTATACGGCGTAAAGTAAGTATTTAAGTACTTTTATTTTAGACAAAAGATAAGATGTTCTTTGTAAACATTAAAACACATGAATAAAACACAGGCGAAGCCCCGGGTAAAAGCTAGTAATAAACAAACGTACTAAAGTTTTTTTTATTTCCTTGTATGAGTACCTATTTAAATCCCAGGTAATAAAAATGTGCAAAAATTATTATAATATGCCGTATAAAGATTGGCTGCAGCATAAATTACCCATATAAAGTGCAGATTGTGTGGACTCACACTTGTGTTTCGGATTGAGCACGGCCAACCTTTTTACAACAATTTTTTAAAAATAATTCTTGGTGTATAAAAATGACGGTAAGTTGCGATTATTTATTTATTAAATTTCTATATTATGAATGCAAGCGTTTGAACCGTCACTCAAAGTCTATTGGAACATAGCGACAGCGTCAGACAGCATCTGTCCAGCTCGATAATATTGCTGAAATGAACTTTTTAACACGCTTTTATTAGCTTCACCTGGTATGTATGTATGTATGTATGTAACCGACCCTTTTGAGCTCAATTTTGCCCTACTTTGAACGATCAGATTTAGTTCAAACTTTGCACACCTGTCAAGGATCGATGACAATGCAAGAATTCAATTAAAATATCCGATTATCGTAATTAGATTCGCCAGGATTAATTAATTAAAATAAAAAAAAATCTAACAAAGCAAAACATTATACATAAATCCACAATTTTTTATTGTTCACAAAAACACACATATTCTATTTACCTTTAAGAAAAAAAAATAGTTTAAAAAACTAAAAAATCACGCTTTTATAGAAAAATCCAACTAAAAACAGAAAATAAAATTTAATAAATTTGATTAATTAAAAAAATATTGCATAATTATATTCAGCAAAATAAAAACTTATCTACTTCAAGAAAAAATATCATTGAAAAATAAAGAATGATTTTCGTAAAGAAAAACAGGTTTTTAGTTACAATGTTTTATAAAATTCCATTAAAACAAAGATTGTTAAAGATTAATGTTATGTATGCAATATGCTGAATGTAAAAATTATAAAATTAATTATTATTATTTTAGGTAAATACAGAGTAGAATCTCTATCAGCTTCTACTATGCCAGGAGCCTTCAAAGTAAGTTTTTACTACATTTTTTTTCTATTAAATTTAATCTTTAATGTCTCGTTTGATTTACTTTTAAATTTTTGTTTCTCATTATCCTAGGTAATGGAAGACCATTTCTTTCAAGACGAACCCGTGTGTAATGGTACAGAAGTTAACAAGAATCCTTTAGCAGGGCAAGAGTTGCTTGAACTCTGCGCAGACGCAGCATTAGATGGCTTGTCATTGGTTGCCGTCAGTGTTGAAAGCGGAGAGGTAGTATCGGTTGTCTTCAATAAATTGCAGGTTACTCCTTTATTTATATCACCTTTCTTATTTATATGTTTTTCCATCAAAATTTTGTATTAAAATAAACAAAACAATATAATTACGTCCATAAACGTTTATTTAAAATTATCGAGATCATTAATGTAATATTTTTATATAATATCTTCAAACCAATCTAGATTATGAAACTATTAAAGGCATTGCATCAACAAGATAACTGTGACAAATCAATAAAGATTTGATTACAAAAGAAGATAATGAAAACAAAAATAGAGATAAAAACATAAGACCTAATCCGGTATTGTTATCGCTTATGATGTAGCATTTTTTATAATAGTAATTGTATCTTTTCATATCGCCCATCTAGCTCAACATTCTTGAAACACAAAACTGTCATAGATTCATATCATCTTCATAATTGCATGTTATGTTATTGTCATTTTCAGGAAGCACCTTCAGATTCTTCAGAGAAGTCATTTTTCGAAATATTTTTAGAGGAGCGCTGCAAACAACCATCGTCCCGTGCCTTAGTAGATTTGATGATTGAGTTGGAAACAAAATGCGATTTTGCGAAGAGGTAACACATTGTCATTCAAAATACGGAATGAAAACGCTTTCTGCCGTATGGGTTTTCTTTAATTTATGGCACTCTTCCTGGTTCTACAATTTTCTTAGCAATTCACTTTATAAAATATAAATCAAATTAATTAAAAAAAAAAAAAAAAAAATTAAATCAAGACAACACTCCTAAAATCTTGGATTTTAGGAGTGTTGTCTTGATTTAAATTTTAAGGTTTAATATACGTACAGTAAGGTTTCAATTCGTTTTTTCAGGTATGGTGTTGATTGCTGGTGCGAATTGATGTTCCTTGGGACCCACCGTCACCACAGACGCAAAGGGCTTGGCAAGTTGTTATTTAAAACATCAATAGAAGCAGCCAAGAAGTTTAAGAATGGTCCTTTTGCTCCAATGACTGTTCCAGATCTAGGACCAAAGTACGCATTTCTCAAGCCAAGGACCACAGTAATGAAAGTACCAAGTCTATGTACAAGTTTACTTTCAGCGGTTGGCTCCCAGAAAATTGGAAAAGATTTAGGTTTCATTGTTCTAATAACAGTCTCTTTGAAGGATTGTATTTTCGATGGGAAACCTTATTCTTGGAGAGGCGTTGAATCTTTTTGTCAGGGAGTTGCAAAAATAATTGATTAAATTAAAATAGACAATATTTAAGGAACAAAGATGGACAGTTTTACCCACGCAAAGTATGAAAATAGAAATCTGAGATTGAAATTGAAGGTTGATCATCTTGATACATCAGAGTATTTTTACGTATTTAATATAATTTATCAACTTAATCTATTCATAGAAAATCTAAATAAATATTTTCTTAAGCTACTAGTTATAATTTAAATTAGCCTTGTCACGGACACTTAAAACAAAATACACATTCCCTCCTCTCTCATCTTAGTTCTGAAAGGACATTTTCAGTAAAAGCTTAGCTTTAAAACATAGCTACGCCAACTTTAACTATGTTGAGTGAACNACTGCTCTCACGACATTTTCAGTAAAAGCTTAGCTTTAAAACATAGCTACGCCAACTTTAACTATGTTGAGTGAACTATAGACGGTTAACAAATGGAAATCATTACGGACAGTCTGTACGTCGTTAACATCGGACCAGTCTTACTTCGGTCAGATAGCTCGACAACCCGACATCTCTAATTGCATCGTCCAACTTCGCCCAAATTGGTCCTAGTTAATTGATTTGGATTCGACATTGAATTTGTCGCTTTGTCGCTTCGTGTCGCGCAGCGATTAATCTATTAGTGCGCTATTGTCATCAAGTTTATAGTCATTTGCATATTGAAGTGATATGATAATGGAGATTGAAGTGGAACTATCGAATATATTGCCTTCATTCAACAATTTTCAAACAGACATTTATTAAATTACTTTTTTTTTTGAAACTGCAAGATCAATGAAGTATTTTTTAGTTATTGTTTTTTTAAAAGGTAAGCTCTGGATGTACTAATCTATACGATAATTCTGTTATGAATAGGAAGCTGCACTGGGTGCCATATGCTACTTATTAGGATTATGAACCGAAAAAGGAACCAACGGAACCCTATTTCTAAGACTCCACTGTCCGTCCGTCGGTATGTCTGTCAGCAGGCTGTCTGTCAGTAGGCTGACTCATGAACCGAAATAGGTAGAATTTTTTGAACAGACATCGCCGTGTCCTCGTCAAGGCGATCGGCGGCGGCAAACTCTCGCGTCCGGCCCTGGTTGAATCCATGGTCCGGAGCGAGGAGGCTTGGGAATCGGTCACC
>NDFZ01002262.1:0-17250 GCA_002192655.3 Mamestra configurata
ATTGATCCAGCCGATCTCGAGTTATAAGTGTTGTAACAAACCCGTCTTTGTTTTATATATATGCAATATATACAATATAGATATACCTAGATAGAAAATAGAAGATATTATTTTTTGACATGGATGTTTACTTTGCTAAGTATTTTATTTGAATTATTTATTTACATAAATACTTACTTTTTTAAATATTTAATTTTATTTTATTTTAATTCATTATTGTGAATATGAGGAAGTACAATGAATAGTACCAACCCATACGATTCATATGAAGCCAAACGTGATGGGTATAAGAGAAGTCAACTGAGAGGTACACTATCCATCTTTCTGGTCTCCATCATCAGATCCTTGTGACCAGCGAAGAATAGAAAAGTATTTTTTTTATTGGCGAACACATAAATATTTACGTGTTCGCCAACGAAATAAAAAAAAAACGTATTTATTTGAACTTAATCTAAACGTAAAGATCTAAACGTCCAGCATTTGCGGTCTTTAAGCCTAACATTTCTATGTTAAATCAAACTCAAGTCTAATAAACTATTAAAACTGATTTATAGTGGTGCTTTTAAGGAATATCATAAAAATATTGAATTTCAACATATTATTTATTTACAGAATCATTCCAACGACAACGACTTTCAAAGCAGTGAGTTGTTGCTTATATTCAGAGTACTTGGTTGATCCAGCTAACGAACGAGGTGATTCTGCTAAAGACAGCAGGGTAACCTGCTGTGCAACCTTCTGTGGATCCGAAAGAGACCACACCAATCTGTAAGAGAAAAGTTTTAAAGATGGTGAGACGAACTGGACTCTGGAACTGCTAATCGAGTCATGTGTCATGTGGGATTGGGCCACAATAGCAGTACAATAGAGAAGTATAAAAAGTGGAGGATTACAACTTTTTAGGGTTCCGTAGTCAACAAGGAACCCTTATACTCGTAGTATTGCCATGTCCGTCTGTGTGTCTATCCGCGGTTTAGTTCAGAGACGCTTAGCACTAGAAAGTTAGATTTTGGTAACGGTATAGATATTAATTACACAAAGTGGTAAAATAAAATCATGAATAATTTTTTTTTAGTGTACCCCTTCTACACGTGATGTGGGGATGTTTTTTTTTTATCATCTACCCTATGGTGTGGGATGTCGTTGGATAGGTCGTTTAAAAATAATATCGTTTAAGGTAACTTTAAAGTGTTTTGAGGTTAGGTTGCAAAAATTTCTCAGAAACGGTGTGTTACCTTGTCATTAGAGTGGTGCCAGGGGAGAGGGAGCACCCCTAACCCTCCCTCCCCCCACTCCCTCTTCCTCCTTTAACCCTTTGTAATGTCATAGCAAATTTGCTGTTTTTTGTGATTGTTTACGGGACGGGTAACTACGGAACCCTGAACACGTGAACCCTGTGCGTGACCAAACACGCACTTGGCGGGTTTTTTTTCATATAACATGTATCAATGTATCAATGCTACTTTAGTCCGCAAAATGGTATCCGTTTACTAAGATCTATGTAAGTATAGAGATGACAAAAAAATTTCACATACCAGAATGCGCCTGTTGTTGCTGGTAACAACTAGGGGGCCGCCGGAATCACCAGAGCATGGGCTTTGCCCTCTGGGGCCTCTGGTGCAAATGTTTGTCTCAAGCTCCTCGTACGGGAAGAACTGGCGACACTCAGCGTTCGAGATCACAGGCATGTTGAGGTGGCTCAGATATTGGTATGTAGCGATGCTTCCACCTATTCAAAGGATTTTTTTGGGTTCATGTCGCGATATTATTAAAAAAAAAATGATTGCTTTGTTTTAATAATTTTAGGACATACAATCTTTCTTTTCTTTTTCTTAAAAAAAAAAACATTGCCCCAAACTAGGGATTTCTCCTATTCCTCCGTTCGTGCGTTTACAAATATACAAAGTCACATACACAAACAGCCAGACTCGGAAAAACTTGCGGGAATCGAAACCGCAACACAACACTGCGCCAACCGTGATCAATAAATTATAACTCTGGCAATAAATGCTCATCAGAATATTTTGAAATTATTACAAATCCTGTCACCGAAATTAAAAATATCTTTCCAATTGCGTAAACGTCAAAAAAAAACTCACTATTTAAGGACATATAGATATTCCAAACAGTCTATTGCAGTTAATGACATCAAGTCTGTGATAAAAGACAAAATATTCGTATGAACTAGTGTTGTCGTATCGTTGTCTCCATCTTGTATTACAAAAACATTTTTTTTTAAGTGATACAACATGTGATTTTAAGACAAGCCATATTTTTTTTTTATAGTTTATTTTCTCTCAAAAAGGTACAATTTGGTACATAGTATCTAAGTAACAGGCAGATTTAAACCATTGTGAGAGCTGGAGTCTATACTGGGTTCGGGACCTGTATGACAGATCTCCAGGCTCACACCCTTAAAATTAAAATATTAAGTTGCACTTACGCACTACAACCTTATAAAAGCTCTAAGTACTGTTTTGTATCCTAACTCTCTTTGAGTTAGGATACAAAACAAAAGATGTGCGTGTCTTTGGAGGGTGTTTTATGGTTGATACCCGTGAGGTAACTCTCAAGGAGAGCAAGTTGAATGCCTCTAATACCGATCCTTTCAAGTTTAGCAATAAGATTGGGGTCAGATATCGCATCAAAGGCTTTTGCCAGATCCAAGAAAATACCAATTACCTTCTGCTTTTTATCCAGGTATGAAAAGATATTAGTGGTTAAGTCAAGCACAGCATTGTTTGTGGATATTCCGGAACGGAAACCATATTGAGAAGAAAAAAGAAGATGATTTTGCTCCAGGTACTCAACCAATCTGTTATTCATGAGCCTCTCCACCAATTTTGAAAGAGTAGGCAAAATTGAAATAGGTCTGTAGTTATTTGATCGATATCTGTCCCCTTCCTTATGCACAGGATGCACGACTGCCAGCTTTAGCGCATTTGGAAAGATGCCGGAGGTAAAAGCTTAATTAAAAGTATGAGCCAGATGGGGGATTAGAATACTTTTAAATTTCTTAAGAAACGTGCCCCATATGCTATCAGAGCACAGTCCCTTCTCAGCTTCCCGATCAAAATTATCTAATTCAGATTCGTCTGTTCCTAGCATGACAAAACTATCATCAATTATGCAACATCATTTAATTTTTAATACTATTATATAATTATAGAAATTATGACATATTTTCTATAATGCTGAAGACTTTCAAATGTGAGTTACGGATTTTGTGAATTTTTGTACGGTTTTGGAACCTCCAGCATCTGGCAACCCGAACCGGATCAGACATTGGATACGTGTGTCACCCTAAGGCCCGCAAACCAGAGAAATTTTTTACCTGACAGTTAAGCTTACACGACGTTTCATGACAAATATTTCTTATAAATAATGGTCCGGGGTTATCAATTAACTCCGAGTTAAAAGATATCACCATATACTACCCACTATAAAAGTAAAAGTCAGATTGTGTGTTACGCTTTCTCGCCAAAATCTCTAACCGATTTTGATAAATTTGGTGCGTAGTTTTTCATATTTTTTTTTTGTTTTTAAGTAAATGTAACGTTATATAAATCTTATACCTTCTCTGGTGATACCAAATCCAGATGCGGTAGCGATAGCGCCTACGAATTGGTTGGAAACCTCATTTCCAGATGGAAGAGCAATGGGTGCGATGGTGCCTGGAAATTAAAGTGTTTTAAAACAAGCAACAGTAACAAGGTTTTTTTTTCATTGCTTACTGAGATTTCAGTTTTGCTTAGTACTGCAAAAATAAGGTTTATTTCAAAGTACTTACTTGAAAAAGCCACAGCAAATGGCAATACGACCATAGCAATATCGTCATAGCTTCTGGGCCAGAAATCAGGGTGTAGAATAACGTTGGAGGTAGCCAACCTGGTACCGCCATTGAACAGTTGGATTGTGCCCATGACAATTGTAAACCTCCAGGCCTGGTTTAAACCATCGAACCAGCAGTGACCAGCGGTGACAACCCTTCGTGAGTTAAGCAAAGAACCACCGCAAACACCCTGACTATTGGCGTAGTCAATGATTATACCAGCCTGTCAAGTAATATTTAAAAAATGTTTAAATTTGGAATTTGGATTTTCGCATAATTTTAGGTCATAATGATTAAAAGAAAATAAACAAACACTAGACCTGGTAAGGGAACTGCCCGAGTCTAGCAGGTTCACCACCGATGATTCTGGATGGATTCTGGTTGGCTTCCTCCTCAGCTTTGCGAATCTTTTCTGCCAAAGAGGCACCGACTTTACTGAGGTATCCATACGCGGTGTTATCTTCAAAATCAATGACACTCTCCAGGTCGATGTGTCTCGCGGAGACCACCGTTGCCAGAGCCAATACAGTCACAGCTAAGATCTTCATAGTGCCGGTACTAATAAAATAATGTAAACACTACTCAGCGCAAAGTATTTATATGCGTTAGCAGTGAGTCATGTAATCTTATTTAACGATTATGTTAGATATAAGATAAAATAGATAAGTGTCTCAAGTTTCGCGTAATGAGTCACAATAAATTAATAAATATCTGTTGTTGCTAGCCATCCAGGGCTATTCAACGATACAGCAGATATAGTACATTATTATGCAAGTAAGCCGAAATGACTCTTGGCCTACAACGGCCTCGCCTTCAGCTGGGAAATCTATTCCGCCTCGGCTGCATAACAATGCCTACGTAAATCAAACCAGAAGAATTGGCTTGAAAGCTTGCAGATTTTTACTGCAACCGATTTTGGTCGATCAGATCGGGCAAGATCTGTGATGATGGTATGAGACGGTGAATGCGTAATGTACGTAAGTAATATTCTTTTGTTTTATCTTTGTTATTTAAGCAAGATAAGGACCATCGTGAAGACTAGTCCTCCATGGCCTCTATACCCGTTCCATTGACTACGCGATGCTCTCCATGACTGACACTAGCATTATGTTGTTTTTTGCTCGTTTCAATAGGAGTTTGTGGTCATTTTCAATTGGAACTAGAGGAAACCTACCTTGCAGGTTTTCATCGTGCTCAAACTATGGGAATTGGAGACGAAAACAGACGAGATTTAATGTTTTCGCCGTCTTATATCATAAATATGCATATCCGATTCAACGGGGATGATAAGAATGAGGGAATTATGTGAGCGTTAAGATGATCTAACATAATATAGATTATGTTCTATTAGGTTCTTTGGCATCTTCCCCGTCCTTCAATAACCGATCAAGCCAATTCTCACAAATATTTAGATAACTGCAGATTATATGCATAAATTATTTAGTGAAAATTTGTTGGCAAACATGTACGCATTCATACTCTCCGAAATTATTACCCTCCTTCTGGAGTAGTCGAGTAAGAACGTGGTTTGATTCACGTAGGCATTGTCATTGCAGCCGAGGCACAATAGACGCCCCAGACCACGGCGAGGCCGTTGTGGAGCCGAGAGTCATCTTAACCCACTTGCATATAAATGTACTTTATCTCTTGTAACGATGAATAGTTAATCCCTGGATGGCTAGCAACGACACATAATTACTAACTTATTGTGACTCATTACGCGAAACTTGAGATACTTATGAATTACCAATATCTCATATCTAACCTAATCGTTAAATTAGATTACATAGCTCACTGTTAACGCATATAAATACTCTTTGCTGAGTAGTGTTTATATTATTTTATTAGTGCTGGCACTATGAAGATCTTAGCTGTGACTGCATTGGCTCTGGCAACGGTGGTCTCCACGAGGTACATCGACCTGGAGAGTGTCATTGATTTTGAAGATAACACCGCGTATGGATACCTCAGTAAAGTCGGTTTCCCTTTGGCAGAAAAGATCCGCAAAGCTGAGGAGGAAGCCAACCAAAATCCATCCAGAATCATCGGTGGTGAACCCGCTAGACTCAGCCAGTTCCATTACCAGGTCTAGTTCTGCTGGTCTGGTTCTTCTGGTTGGGTCTGGTTCTTTGCTTAACTCTCGAAGGGTTGTCACCGCTGTCCATTGCTAGTTCGATGGTATAAACCAAGCTTTGAGGTTCACAGTTGTCCTGGGCACCATCCAACTGTTCAGTGGCGGTACCAGATTGGCTACCTCCAGCGTCATTCTGCACCCTAGCTTCAGCCCTCAAAGTTTTAATGATATTGCTATGGTCATTTTGCCGTTTGCTGTGGGTTTTTCAAGTAAGTATTTTGAAATAAACCGTTGTTTTTTCTGCAGTGCAAACTTAAATGTCAGAAGATATGAAAAAAAATGAGCGAGTCTTACTTACGTAGTCGCATAGAATGTGTAACATCTGACGTCTCACCTTGGTAAAAAGCTACATTAACATTAAAAGTACCAACTGGCAGCAAACTAGACCACTAAAAAAAAGGTCAAATCAAATAGGGCGCGCTCATTTGTCAAATCAAATAGCGCGCGTTTCCTCGGCTTCCTGTTACACATTTCCGTCCCATTTCACGTTATCACTCCCACAGATTGCAGAAAAGTGAGAGGAAAGATGTTACACATCAAAAACCTTTACTTGTTAATCTTGTTGTTGTTGCTTATTTTAAACCCCTTTTATTTCCAGACACCATCGCTCCCATTGCTCTTCCATCTGGAAAAGAGATTTCCGAACAATTCGTAGGCGCTTTCGCTACCGTATCTGGATTTGGTATCACCAGCGAAGAAAAGAGATTTATATAACTAGCTTTTGCCAGCGGCTTGGTCTCATCTATCTATGAACTAATTTTTCAAAATTGGTTAGATATTTTGGCGAGAAAACGTAACACACAATCTCACTTTTGCTTTTATTGTGGATAGTATATGGAGTTACCTTTTAAGTAAGAGTTAGTTGATAATCCCGTACCATTATGTATGAAATATTTGTTATGAAGCGTCGTGTTAGCTTAACTGTCTCGTAAAAATATCTAGTGTTAGTACATAAATAAAAATCCAATTGAGTTTGAGTTTTGTTTTGTTTGCATTTTGTACGGAAGTTGAGCAAGTTTCTCACTCGGTAATCTTCTCCACAAAATGCCTCAGCAAAGGGGAAACCACACTCTCGGCCACTGTTCTTAGAATGCTGTTGTAACTGGCCCAGATTCTCGTTGCCAGAAACGCTATTTTCTTCCACGCGATTGCGTGGAAGTCATCAGTTCTGAAAATATAGTTATACTCGACGCGCAGGGCATCTTGCGATCTTTTGGTGTTGCTGATCCATAGACTCCCCGCGTACAGACCCTGACAATACGCCTTGAGAAGTGTTGTTTGGACCTGGTCTGCACAGTGGGAGCATCTACGAGCCAGCATATTATCACGAACCGCCAATGTCCTGCGCTCCCTCTCAATATCCAAATTATCGGTCCCATATATTTGAATTTGCGTACGCTTTTTATGTTCAAGCCGTGTAGGGTATGGTGAGGTGTGTAATCTGTACATTTACCGGCGTCCCTAAAGATCATGTACTCACATTTCTTCACGTTATACACAAGCCCACAGCCGACACCCATGCTGCTGAGCTCGATCATGAGGTCATTCACATATAGGTTAAAGAACCTGGGAGGCGTCAACCCACCCTGTATCACCCCGCACTCCAACCCATACGCCTCGGAGAGAATGTTGGACCACTTCATGTGATTAGTTTAGTTCGCATACCAAAATTGCAGAACTTACAGAACTTGCGCCGCCGGTACATTCCTGTCCCCTTATTTCTTCCAGAGCACATCGTATGACACAAGGATTGCACTTTCAGTTGACAGTCCAGGTTTAAACCCAAACTGTGAATCGTGCAAATACAGATGTTTTTCCAAGCACGAATCAAGCATACTGTCAAATATGTTAGCAATGATAGTTGCAAGAGCGATCGGCCGGTAATTTCCTTTGTCCGAGATTTCCCCTGTCCTGTTTTTGACTATTGTCACCACAATAGTTTTCATTAGTTCTGCTGGCCATCGTGTCCGGGTGATTTACCTCTACTCCTGTTCTTAGCTACAACTCTGACCTGCTTGAGTCGAAAAATACATTACCTGTTCCACTCCCCCACAGAAGGACTCAGCACCGGTCATCGTACCTGAGGGACCGAGAGGTTATAGCACTTTGAAGTGTTCCATGAACATATTCGCAATATGCGGGTGACACCGCGTGACGTCCGCTAGTAATTTATACAATTATATAATAGTATTAAAAAATTAAATGAATTGTTACATAATATTGTATGGCTTGTCTTAAAATCATATGTGATGTAACTTTATGTGTTTGTAAACGCACCCACGATACAAGAGAAATTCCTAGTGTTCCTACTTTTTTTTTAAGTTAACCAACTTAAAAAAAAAGTTATTATTAAAAGTTAAAACAAAGCGATTACAATATATATATTTTTAATAATATCATGATTTAACCATGATTTTTGTCTCTATACTTACATCAAATCTTTCTAGACAAATACCATTTTGCGAGCTAAAGTAGCTTTGATACATTAAAACATATTTATATGTGAATAAAGTTGTAACCGTAAGACCTCTTTCCTGGCTTTCTAATTCTCACAGATCTCTGCTGTTGTGGCCCAATCCTACATAAATCGATTCGCAGTCCAGTTCGTTATACCATCTTTAAAACTTTTCCTTTACGGATTGGTGTCTTGAAAGGATCCAAAGGAGACCCCTTTGGATCCTTTCAAGGCTGCACAGCAGGTTACCCTGCTGTATTTAGTAGAGTCACATCGTTCCTTACCTGGATCAATCAAGTACTCTGAGTATAAGCAACATATTTCTATAAATAAACATGTTGAAAATCAAAAACGTTTTGTGATATTCTTTAAACGCTCTATCATTAATCGGTTTTCATAGTTGACAGAATAGAGTGTGTTTATCGAATACAGCATAGATATTTGGTATAAAGAACGAAAACGCTCTTTCAGCGAAAAAATATCTGACAGCACGTTGTGGTTTCTTGAACGTCAGCACAGTGAAGACTGGTAACACCTAGTGTCGGCTTGAGTGAAGATGACCCATATTAAAAATGCATGTTATTTATATTAATAAAAAATGTGATGAAGCAAAACCTATAATTTGATTTAATAACTAATAGATAATATTTTAATGACCAAATTTGTAACAAAGAGTACTTAAACAAAAAAAAAATGATTTCGCATAAAATATAACTTAGAATTAAAAACACACTTCTAAAAGTAATCTTTATTATAAGTATCAATATTTTTTTTGGGAGGACAGTCTTGTCTATTTGACATCTAAGCCCGACAGGGCCATACTTGTTATTTTTTTTAAATTTATTACTTGAAGTGTATTTTACCAGTGGCTCCTCAACACGTCCTCCTCCAAATTGTCTTCGTAAAAGGCGTAAATCCGCTACAGTTCGGAAAATCTCGGTCTATTTTGATTATAACGATAAAAAAAAGAAGAAAGAAAATTTGTTTAAAAATTACTTTTTTTTTTTAATGATGGGAAATCATCAAATGACTTCTTCCGCTCTGGGTGGAGCGGAAGGGCGTGTCAGACTCTTACTGACTAAAACCCATCCGTGTTCCTTCTAAAGCTCTTTGCGTTCCTGGGCCGCGGTGACTCTTTCGAACAAATTCCGCAACCCTGGCAGGCTCTGGCCCTAGCGGGCCCCGTCTTCTATGACATCTCTTTGAGGCACGCGTGAAACACAACGCACCATCGACCCGGGCCTGGTGGTGATCGGACAGCGAGCCACCCAACGCTCGCCGTCCGCAGACCTTCGGTGGCCGGGGATCGCGTTTCAAAATTACATAATCAAACTGTGTCAAAACTGGGTATACATTGGTTTCACAGTAGGTAATATGAACGAAACAAAATCACTTTGACACTTTGAAATTGTCATGGATACATTAAAATGACATTGAAAGTGTATACCTAAATTTTCCTATTTTTAACCGACTTCAAAAAGAAGGAGAATCTGTGTTCGACTATAATAATATGTTTTGCTCTGCGAATTATATAAAATTGCGATTTATTAATGTTTAATAGTACCTTACCTAATCGTCTATTTCCTGCACTGGGCGTCGACAATTCAAGCTCCACTCTATTACATGATACATGTGTGATACAGAATCTACGTATTAACCTATTACGTAGATTCTGTATCTCTGGCTAGATTCAAGATGGTATTACAAAATGCGATGGTGAATAGTACATTATTATGTATACCGCCGACTTACATTGCCGTTTTGCTGTTATTGTTCATAGGTGTGCGTGGTACTTTCATCACACAAAAATAAACATTTTTGCCTGTAAATCGATTTCAGCCAAGGCAATTGCTTCAGCTCCGCTGTAGTTGCCGTTCGTGAGCTCGCATATGGCTTATGTAACAAATCTTCTTTGTGAAGATCCTCGAACATAGCGGGCACGTAAGCACACCATCTATATAATTATAGTTAATTGCCGAAGGTGGTTGAGATTTCAATTGGTCACGCTTGGCATCAAGCACAAGGCGCCGCTGTAATTAAAAATCATGAACTTTGGTTTTTATCAAAGTCCTCCACACAAGTCCTTGAGCGGCTTGCTGCTACCACTGCGACTGCTCTAAGTCGCACGTTTTACGGAAGTGATGCTTTAGCACATCTTGTTATACCTGAGGAGCTGTCCACCATGCTTGTGCCTGCCCTCCTCAAGTTCACAATAAAAGATGAGCTTCGCCACTCATTGCTCCGTCATCCGTGGTACATGTCCGCACCTCCGAAGTTGACGCCACATGAGATAAAACCCAATGCCACCAACATTAGCCTTGCGTAGGACTTCTGTGTTCTTCATGCGATAAGACCATCGGATTCTCCTAAAACATCGGTGGAACCCCTCCAACATTCAGATGTGCTGGCGGTACACGGTCCAAGCTGAGTATAAGATGTTAGGCAGCACGGCCGCCATGTATACTGAGACCTTGCTAGCTAGTTTTAAGTCACGCAACCTGAAGACCTTGGCATCCAGCTTACCAAATGCTGCACCTGCAGCACCAATCCTGCTGTTGATCGCTGCATCAAGGCCACTCTTCGATGTCAACTTGCTCCCCAGATAACGGAATTTGTCGACCTGCTTCAGCTCATCCATATCGAGTGTTATGGATATTGCCTCGTGACCGTCGATGTCCAAAGATATCACCTCCGTCTTCCTGACACTAATTTACGGCAAGACTCGTCGAGACAGATGATTTCAGCTTTTGGACATTAATCGTTGTAGGCCGTCTGGGGTTTCTATCACAAAACACAAGTCTCAATATAGGCTCAGTAACTACTGCGTAGGAAAGGTTATCATCGGTGTGGTAACGGATGCGCAAAGTACACCGCGAGTAATGGTGCTAGGACGCAACCCTGCTTCAACCCACTGGTAACAGAAAAGCAGTCGGAGTGTTCTCCGCTGACAGCGACACAGGATGCAGGAGCCTCAGAAGCTTCACAAATTTCATCCTCCCCAGTACCTACAGTCAAAAGCCTTTTCAAGATCGGCAAAACAAAGATACATTTGACGACCCTGCTCTCTGCTCTTCTCTTGTAGCTGCCGTACAGAGAAGATGGCCACACAAGGACCTCGATCTGGTCTGAAGCCAAACTGAGTTTCCGGCAACAACTTTTCAGAAAGTTTCATAAGACGGTTTAGTGAGATTCTGGCAAAGACTTCTCCAGGTACTGACAGCAATGAAATACCTCGGTAGGAATCGCAACTGTAAAGATCGCCTTTGCTATTTTAGAGCCCTGATACGCGAGACTTTAAAAGGTAGTGGGACACGTCCTTCTTTTCACATAAGATCAAAAATATCTCATATGACCGAATGCAAATCCTGACCGCCGTATTTAAGTAGCTCACCCGGTATAAAGTCGATGATGATCGCACTCTTGTTTTGCTGTTGTTTGATAGCAAAGACAACCTCGCCACACGCCAGCGTATGAATGTATCTCAGGTCCACCGACCGGTATACATTCAGCAGGTTGAAGTGTTCCACCCAACGTTCCAGCACATCTTCCTTACTTTTTTAAACGTTCATAATAATAAGGAAACTGTCCAGTAGTGTATTTAGCAGAAAAACCGTCGACGATCATGGTTAGTTCTTGAATCCTCCGCTAAGCGGATTTCTTCAGCTAACGGTAGGTATACGGCTTTTGTTCAGGTAACCGCATGTGTTAATAGAAAAAGGTTTTATTATTTATGTTTATTTGTGTCAAGTTTACAAAGTAAATAGATTCTTTAAATAAAACAAATTTTGATTATATTATTTAGTTTATTCTTGGATAACATATAAAATACCCTATTAGTTTAAATTTACCTATACAATAATAAGAACATAGTAAACAAGTATACTTATCTATAGTTTATTCCACTTCTAGTACAGACCGACGTCTGTCCTCGACGACCGACACCCGACAAGTGAAGTTGCTCAGGCGGGACAACGTGTTTTATACACCAATCCCCACTATTCAACAGTTACAAACGGATAAACTATTTAAATGAAGAGTTCTCAATAACGGTTGTTAAAATCTCAGTTTAGCTTAAAAATACATGACTTAGTCTAAAATGACAAACTTATTTTAAATGGATAATAATTGAGTATGTTTACAATTTAAATAAATTCAAAAAGTAACGTTCCTCGAATAAACATCAAATTTTAAATTAAATTTACACAAATCGACAGTGTACGTTAGAAATACATNCGTCCTCGACGACCGACACCCAACAAGTCAAGTTGCTGTCTGGTGGAAGTCGCTGCGTCCCCGTCAGGGGACGTGGCGAGCGGTCACGGGGCTAGGCCCCCTGCCCGCGGGGGCACCCCTCGGCCCATAAAGATTGGCCCGTCCATCGTGGTGCACGTTTGTGTGCGGAGCTTCCTCAGGCGCGCGCCTACTCAAAACGAATAGCAACGCGCGCCCGTGTGTATAAATGCATGTGGACTGCAGGCGCGCCGCGGCGACAAAAAGATTAAACTCCGTGCCGCTTCTTCACGACACCTTCGGCGGTCAGTTCCCGCCGAGTGAGACCCCCAGTGACCTGGGGGAGGCCCAGCGAGAACGACCAGCGACGAAAGATGTCGGCTTGGGACGAACCTGCAGTAAGTATGTGGCCCCCGTCCGTCCCGTTTCCAGAGCTAGCCGGTCACGTTCCGGACCGCAGGGCCGTCAAATGTGTGTGTGTGGGCGGCCTTGAAGTGTGAGTACTGCCGCCCAGTGCGTCTGCACCGAATAGCGAGTCCACATTGCCATATTCGGTGCGTGAGTTTAAGCGCCTGTGGAGAAATGCATGTGTGCGACGGTGGGACATCTAAGTTGTTGCCACTGCTTGCGTAGGCGCTTCTTCTTGGTGACCAAAATTCAAAAAATTCAAAATTCAAAAGTCATTTATTCAAATTAGGCTGAGTGCCAGCACTTTTTGAACGTCAAAGTTCTACATAAAGACAGTCCCCCAAAACGCCCGCCCGTCACCACTTCCTAGTGTTTTAGCTGGGAAGAAGAAGTGGCGCAACAAACTCCCCAGCAACACATCTGTCTGTTGAGTTATAAGAACTATCACTTATACAAAGATATGTAAGTAGTCAGTATTCTTACAAAGAAAACAATACAACAAAGGTAACACGTAAAAACATAAAACTTAATAATTCGCTACTTGTAAGCTAGCACACTCCATTATGCCAGCATAAACAGACAAACTCAAGCATAAAAACAATATCAAATCAAACTAAATAAGCCTCCAGACATGAAGGGTGTGCCCGCTTACACGTACAGAGGGTAGAATTTAATAAAAAGATCTGTGACTCGACGCCACAAGTGATAAACCAGGGCCANGCGCCGGGAGATGGGATGAGAGCACTGGTTTGAGGCGGGCGCGGGCGACTCTTGCCTGCGCGGCGACCCGGTGGACGTGTGGCCCCATCGAGAGCCGGCGGTCGATGGTCACACCCAGGTACTTGGCCCGGGGCGTCCAATCGACGTCGACTCCCTGAAACTTCAGAGGGGGTGGGAGGGGCGCGGAACCTGTGACGATCGCCTGCGTCTTACCCACGTTAACCGACAGTCGCCACTTGGCGAGCCAGTCGGGGAGAAGGTCGAGCGCGCGCTGCATTTTCAACGCCGCGTGTTTCCCGTTAAGGGATGTTGTTATGTACGCGGCGTCGTCGGCGTACAGCGCGAGCGTCGACTGCGGCGTCGTTGGTATGTCGTCGGTGTAACGTGAGTAACACGCCGGCGACAGGCAGCTGCCCTGCGGCACGCCCGCCCGGACTGGGCGGGGGGCGGACAGCGCCCCGTCGACCACCACTCTGAAGCTCCTGTTGGACAGAAAGGATTGGACCACTTTTACGACGCGGCGGGGCGCGTCGGACGTGGTCAGCTTGTGCGTCAAACCGTCGTGCCATACGCGGTCGAAGGCCTTCTCCATGTCGAGGAATACTGCTACCGCTTACTCCTTCTTGTTCATCGTTGATGACAGCAGGTGTAGTACCCTCGACAATTGGAGCGTCGTGCTATGTTCCGACCGAAACCCGAATTGTTCCGGTCGTGGGGTGATGTGGGGTGTTAGGTGTCGCAGCAGGAGCGACTCGAACACCTTGGAGATGGTGGACAGTAAGGTGATCGGCCGATAGCTCTCTGGCTTCAGGATGTTCTTCCCCGCCTTGGGCAGCATGATGACGCGCCCTTCCTTCCAGGCGGCGGGAAAAACCCCCGTGCGCAGTATCCCCGTAAACAGGCGCGCNTCATGTTGCTCAGGCGGGACAACGTGTTTTATACACCAATCCCCACTATTCAACAGTTACAAACGGATAAACTATTTAAATGAAGAGTTCTCAATAACGGTTGTTAAAATCTCAGTTTAGCTTAAAAATACATGACTTAGTCTAAAATGACAAACTTATTTTAAATTGATAATAATTGAGTATGTTTACAATTTAAATAAATTCAAAAAGTAACGTTCCTCGAATAAACATCAAATTTTAAATTAAATTTACACAAATCGACAGTGTACGTTAGAAATACATGTTAAATAACAAATTAACTTAAAAATAATTGAGTATGTTTGGAATCAAAATAACAATATTCTAACACNGGTTGTTAAAATCTCAGTTTAGCTTAAAAATACATGACTTAATCTAAAATGACAAACTTATTTTAGATTGATAATAATTGAGTATGTTTACAATTTAAATAAATTCAAAAAGTAACGTTCCTTGAATAAACATCAAATTTTAAATTAAATTTACACAAATCGACAGTGTACGTTAGAAATTCATGTTAAATAACAAATTAACTTTAAAAAATAATTGAGTATGTTTGGAATCAAAATAACAATATTCTAACACATGCGATATTCACCTCATGATAATGACATCTTCGAGGCTGATGTGTCTCACGGGGATCACCGCTACCATAGCCAACAGAGTCACTACCACGAACTTCATGTTAGCATGAATGAAGAAGTGATATAAATGTTACTGATATTTATGGGTTTCTCATCGTAGACGTATCTAGATTAACTCCAGATTAGACTAATTAACTTATTGATAAATTTATTTTGATTGAAAATGTTCAATATTTTAATAATGCCAGAGTTTTCATAAAATTTAACAACTCTTTTAGAACAAAATGTTTCCACTAAACCGAACTTGAACTTGAAAAGGCAGACTGGATTCCAAACGAAAAAATATAACTATTGTTGGTATTATTCAGAGAGAGCTTTTCAGAGGTTGACCCAAGATCCTATATATTTATTTCATAAAAACGTTCTGATGATGGTTACCAGAAAAGTGAATCGTGGATCTCTTTATTGGTCACTGGTTTACCTATAGCGGCATCGATACCGCCCAAGGAGATTTAAAAGTATAAATTTAATGTCTTTGATACCACCACAAAAAGTTACGCAGTGCGCCTACATCGTATCAGAGTTTTCCGTGCAATTTAAACATATGCAATAGCCCAAATATCAAACATCGGGCTGTTGCCCACCAGACACAACAACTGATTGATGATTTGTTTTTTATTCGAAAACTTATACTCCTGAGGTAGTCCAATTGGCACCCAGTCAGAATCTGATGATGGGATCCTAGGGAAATTGAGGGCAACCCTCAAATTTTAAAGGCACGTACAACGTTTTCATATACTTTCTAAAGATGATGGAAGATATAAGTCAGGTTCTGATTCTTGAATTCCAGGAAAAATGTTTGTTAAGCGATTTGGATGATCACTTTTTTGTTTGGAAGAGTATTTTTCCAAACTGGCCCCATTTCAATTTGGTGATGATCTGATGAAGGAAATAATTTCGGAAGTCGGTGTCAAAAACGAAAAAACAACCAATAACACCGACTGCCGAAATTAAAGTTATTTTTACTTTGTAGTATGTTTTATTTGGAAGCTGGTTGTGTTTTTTTTTTTAAGATTTTTTATTAATTGCCCGGGCTTNAATAATTTCGGAAGTCGGTGTCAAAAACGAAAAAACAACCAATAACACCGACTGCCGAAATTAAAGTTATTTTTACTTTGTAGTATGTTTTATTTGGAAGCTGGTTGTGTTTTTTTTTTTAAGATTTTTTATTAATTGCCCGGGCTTTTCGCTCCTGGGACCACATGATCAGCGCAACTGTTGCGCCTTTCATCCCCTTGAGGGTTGATTATGAAAAAATCTTATTCAGCCGTATGCACCTATTCAGGGGATCGGACCAAGGGTTAAGATTCTGATGAATGATGACATACATTATAATTCACTTAAATCAGTACTCGTACCAAGTTTCAAGTAAATTGGCTTACGAAATAAAATGTTCAATACGAACTTCAACCCCTATTTCACCCCTTTACGGAAAGAGTTTCCTAAAATCCTTTCTTAGCTATCGTATTCTGCTCCCAATCTACTTCTATGTCAAATTTTATCTACATAACTTAAGTAGTTTTCGAGATTTCGCTTTTATATATATAGAAGATGGATGAGTGGTTTGTTAGACTTTCATTTCAATTCGATACTTTGATGGATTTGAGTCCAATATGATTCATACTATCGTGAATACATACTGTATTAACAGTACCAATACCGTCAATACGTATCGCTAAATCGTGAACATTGAATTATCCTGTTGTTTGGTTTACCCGTATTATGGTGATTAATCCACGTGATAATCCACCGATGGACTGATAGATCAAAATAAATAGCATTATGATGACTTGCAGGTCGTTATCAACCAATCTAACACATATAAATATTCACTGCGAAATAGTGAAGACATTCGTTTCTTAGTACCGGCAACATGAAGTTCTTGGCTGTGACTCTATTGG
>NDFZ01002263.1:0-15310 GCA_002192655.3 Mamestra configurata
GCTGTTATTATTTAGCCACGAGCTCCTTCTATATTTTCACAACATAAGCCGTACAAAAACTGACAGGTAGCCAAATAGACAGTCGGTTCATGGGAAATACTGCATTTAGCTGCAAAAAAGCTAAGGCTACGTTCCATCGTCTGCGCAACAATCTGTTGATGTTTTCTAAACGTTATATTTATTATATTTGCACCCATATTATATTTATTTTTTGTTTATTTGTTTCGTTTTTAATTACTTTTTATGCTACCCCAATCGACGTCATTGTGTCAACGCCGGTTGTCATGGTCAACCGGCGCACGAGTCCCATTATGCTAAGCGATGGCCGTTTAGCGCAAATCTGACGCATATCTTCCCAACTTGCATAACTTTTGTAATTTTGTTATTCTAATTTTTGGTATGCGTCATGCTTTGGCGCTTCTTCTAGGTAAGCTCGCTCCATCGTCAACTTTGTCTCTGTCATCTATGACCTAGACTAGAGTCAAGAGCAAACCAATATTAAATTTTAAAAAACCTCTATTTTTTCCTTTTCTTTTCTTTCTTTATGAGTAGACTAATTGAAGTCGTTCAAAAACGCGGCGTGAAAATGTCCAATCTGTAGTAAAGTATACCTAGCGAACAATTTTGCAAACTTGTATCACGCTATGAATAATATATGAGAAGGCAGCTTATTCGTCGATCACGTTGTCACACGGCGACTATTCAATTTAGCGAGTTTTTCACAAGAAACGACGAGAAAGGTCTTGTAGAGTTAAATGTAGGGCTAGGAGTTTTTGACAATTACAGGCAGGTAGGTACCCAAGTAGAAAGTGCTTTGTATATAATAATGGATATTGTTTTCGTTTAATGGGAAATAAAATGTGCCCTAAAAGAGTTTCAGAAGTTATTATACTTGTATGCGTACTTGCTCAAGAATCTATCGTCATATTCGTATAGTCTGACGCAATGCTCGAAATCTGAAAAAATATATACATTTTGTTTGAAATCTATGGAAAATACCTAAGGCTATCACATTGAATCCACCATTAAAAAAACTTATTTCGGAAGTCGGTGTTTTTGGTTGTTTCTTCGTATTTTAATACCGACTTCCGAATTTAAAGTTAATTTATACGTTGTTGGTAGTATTTTTTTTTGGAAGTCGGATAATCCTTTTGTAAAAAAGTTTTTATTTGCACCCCACACCTGACAACACCACTGGAAAGTCACAGGAAAGCAAAATACGTAATTTCATTTACTTGGAAGATATATTTATTCCAGCTATTTTGATTTAAGAACCAAACTACTTCACCGATTTTGATGAAATTTCTATGGGACCATCCGGAAAGTATACTATATATATACAATAATTTTTCGAATCGGTTCATAAATGTCGGAGTTACGAGGTAACAAACAAAAAAAAAACAACCGAATTGAGATCCTCATTCTTTTTTTGAGATCGATTAAAAAATAAACCACCGTCAGTTAAGCCACAATTCTTGATCCTTTCCCATAGGCTGTTTATCATCAAATGCATCCCCATTCCAGCCGATAAGGATGCATCTAATACCGATTACTCCTGTCTCCTTCCCGTTAAGGAAAACGCTATAACGATGGCTAAATAAGTGGCTATTTATCTTTTTGACAAATACTCGCTATCTGGGTTAAGCCAGGACTAATGCTGGCAGTTATTTATCGTGCCAGGACTGTGGCCGGAGATATTAGTGATGTAGGATTTATTGGGGGAGAGAAAAACTGTTATATGTAGGTGTAGACCCAACCTTTTTCGTCAGGACCTCTTTAATAGCACATTATCAATATATATAAAATTCTTTCGTTACTGTTGACTGACGGCCTATCAGAGAGATTTACGCTTTGGAACATGCAAAAAGCTTCATGTTTTTGACTGACTGACTTTGACAATTCAAAAGTACCTGTAAATGGTTTATTTCAAATAAATGCTTTGACATTGGATCACTCAAATCTAAGTTACTGTCATGCCAGCGACACAAAGAAGAAAAAGACAAATAGTTAAAAATACGGTCCAGTCAAACCGATTTGAAATAAGCTCGTCTATTCAGATAAATAATTTTCCTTGTGAGCCTTTGAAAAAAATATCCTGATTTACCCTGTTGAGACAAATCGTCGCTATGCGCATAACACATAAAAGTAATTGCCCGAGTAATTGTCTCCAATTGACTTTATCATGGTATAAATATCTTGATTGTCATTCAGAATAAACGGCTGCGTTTAAAAATTGACCACAGAAAGATAAGAATGTGAATATTATGTTGTAAAATGTAAGCAAATTACTATTATGATTAGGCATTCTGCTTCAAATGCGGTAAACATAGTTGTTTGTGAGGAGGAAATAAATTAAATTGTTTAGCACGCAGTAAAGTTAATAAAGGAGTTATATTAGAGCTCGTTTTTTAAATGCAACTCAATTTCATTGCGAGGATGACTGGCAAAGATAAATGGATTACTGGAAAATTGGAAAACAAGATTATAATGGTTCCACTACTAGGGTATGAGAAAAAAAAATGATCGAGTGGGTTAAGTGTTTTAAGATTTCTGACTAAAGAAATCTTAAGCAGCCTGGAGTTATTTTTGAAGTGAAAACTTCTTTAGCGGCGCGGCGTTAGGCACTTTTTGGGATGGGTAAAAAACGTAAAACTCGCGTCAGGACACGTGACCTGATCGAAAATTCGTAAGACGAAGGGAAATATTTGAAGTGTTAAATGTTAATGCAATATAAATTGTCATGTTTGTGTACGATAGCGCAATAAATGAATATTGTATTTTACAACATAAATGATAGTACTTTAATACTGATAATTAAAGCAATTCGTGCGAAATTATTCCCTAACCATTGCAAAATAACAAAAATACACAACGTTAATGTTCAAGTTTTCACTTCTGCCGGCACTCCCGGAGTGCAACCCGTTTTTTTTTTATTATTTGAGATGAGTTTGCTCTTGTCATAGACTAGGTCTAGTCTAGGTCATAGATGACAGAGACAAAGTCGACAATGGAGCGAGGTTACCCAAAGAAGAGTTTGTATTTGCCCTCCAATAGAGTTCACCCCGTATAACGTGAAATTGCCCTAAGGACTGCCAAACTGAAGTGGCAGTGGGCAGGGCACATTGCTCGCAGATCAGATGGTCGATGGGGCCGAAAAGGTCTGGAGTGGCGACCGGAAGGCCTCCCACAAGGTGGACCGATGACCTCGTGAGGGTCGCGGGTAGCTGATGGATGCGAGACGCACAGGACCGGTGGTTGTGGCGATACTTGGGGGAGGCCTATGTCCAACAGTAGACGTCTTTTGGCTGATATGATGATGATGATGAACATGAAATTTATAATAGTATTAGCATGCCTGTCGAAGTACTAATCCCTACTTTTTCGGACCGAAACGACTTTATGTTATGTTTGAAGAGCTTCCTTGGTCTCAAAGTCGTAAGTGCGACTGGTTCGATTCCAAAGTCGGGCAAAAAGTGTCATTGGATTTTCCCATTAGAAATTTCTTTTTAACAGCTTTGATCTTGGAAGTTGGTGATATGAGACCGGTGTCTCGACAAGCACGTAAAGCAATCATTATCATGTTTGAAGTAGTCATGGTAAATAATAATAATAATATCTTGGGACAACTCACACATGGTCATCCGATCCCAAACTAGGCAGAACCTGTGCTATGGCAACCAGACAACTGATAAACATACTTATATATTTCTAAATACATACATATTATAGACAAATTACACCCAGACACAGAACAAATGATCATGCTCATCACACAAAGATTTGTCCTGGGTGGGAATCGAACCCACGACCTCCGGTTTAGCAGTCAGGGTCACTAACCACTAGACCAACAGGCCAGTCAAATGTCTGCTTCCTATAGAGCAATATGTGTCTCAAGAGCGATTCCTTAAATTCCTTGTAAATTCACGACAGAATCCACGTTTTCAGGGTTTCCAACTTTCCGAATGTAGTTCACTCACCAATACTCTTATCCCTGGCAATCATTTTATGCGCAGACTCCAGCGGCATCATCCTCCGAACAATCTGCCCCGAGCTGGTTAGACGGTGCATCGTCACTTGAAGGTTCTGCATCATCCTGGGGCTGATGCTTGCATTCTTGTGGGTTCCAGGACCTGGAGACAATGGGGAAAAATAATTAGCAATAGAACAGAATAGAATAGAACAGTACGGAACAGAAATATTATACAACGTGTAACAGAATAAACGCAATGCCTCTCAAGGGGTCATTGTACTCATTATTATGAACAACTTTTATTAAGGGACGAATGCCGAAATCTAGTCTAGTCAAATGGACAGTCGATTTTTTTTCGCGATTTCGGTGTTGGTCCCATAGTAAAAGTTGTTCATAATGATGAGTACAAGGACCCCTTGAGAGGAATTGCGTTTATTCTGTTACACGTTGTATATTGTATACTATGACAAATTAAAATAGGAACAGGGAATTACAATGGAGTATCTTATCGCTAAAAGCGCTTTGTTACAGAATATATGCTTTGGCTGGATTTCATAGAGATGTTGGTCTAGACTTTTTCAAAGAAAGTGCTGCTTCTAATCTCAATCTAACCAAATATTTTGGGGTCGACTGCCAGTCTAACCGGATCTAGCTGAGCACCAGTATTTTACACAGAGCGACTGCCTATCCGTCCTCCAAATGTATGTATACAAAATATTGTAAAACTTATATTTGAAAAGAGTAAGTATGGAGTTACTTGTCCGTTCTTCTCCATGAGAATCTACTTTTTGCGAATGGGCAACTAGAGTCACTAATATTTTAATTTCAAACTGTAAATTTGACGTTCAAAAGTGCCTTTCAATGGTCTAGTTGAAATAAATTAATTGACATTGACATAACTCAGCAACTGGGTAACACGATACACCTTGGCAAGACTTGGTAAATTTCTTGGCTTCTGACTACCCGACACAACTGTCAAAGATCTACAATCACAGTCGGAACCAACGGCTTAACTTGCTTTCCAAGGCACGGAGGAATCTCGGAATGTTAAGATGGTCACCCATCCAGGGACCGACCTCGGAAAGCGTCGCTTACCCTTGTGGATAGACCCGTGTCGCTGGTCAGCTTCCAATCTTAATGGCCTAGTGTCATCAGCCTAACCTAGCCTAATGATAATTCATACTGTAACCTAGATTTTGGTTTGATAACTATATTTTCCTCGACTGTTGTGAACATCACAAATTCGTATTATACAAGGTGGAAACGACGATATGACAGTAAATCAAAACACTAACAATACTAGTTCATACGAATATGTTGTCTTTTATCACCGATTTGATGTCACTAACTGCAACAGACTGCTTGGAATATTTCGTCAGAATAGTAGTCACTGTCCTTGACTAGTTTGAGTTTTTTTGACGTTTTATGCAATTGGAAAGTTTATTTTTAATTTCGGTGACAGGACTTATAATAGTTTCAAAATATTCCTATGAACCAGTATTGCCAGTGTTTTCATTAATTATTTTTATGTCGATGTCTCCATTTTGTATTTTGGCAGGTTGTATTCTGTAGTTTTTGGCTACCTAGCCATGTGTGTCTGATGCAGTTGGAGAAACGGAAAAACTGCTAACAATCTTATCCTAGTGTAGCGTTTTCCATAAATACATACCGCACACACACACACCATCACACCACACGCATGACACCTTCCACTTCACACTCACACGCTAACAACACACACACGTTTTATCTTTATTTTATAATTATTATTATTTTTTTCTTTTAAATTTTATTACTACATTTCTTAGTATTTTCTTACAATAGTCTTACATGTCCTACAGTTATTGTGATAATCCCAATCTTGGCGAGGGGGCCAGGAGTCCATAGCACAGGGTATCCTAGTTTGGATTCATGACTCCCACAAACCTTTGTACCTCCAATATTCAGTCGCGGTTTTTAATC
The DNA here is from genome assembly GCA_002192655.3 of Mamestra configurata. Lineage (NCBI taxonomy): Eukaryota > Metazoa > Arthropoda > Insecta > Lepidoptera > Noctuidae > Mamestra > Mamestra configurata. Next base: position 5,933 of record NDFZ01002263.1, read on the forward strand.
CAGTCGTATATGCCCAGCAGTGGGACAACAATTTTGTACTCAACAAAATATCTACAAGAAGATTAACCTTTGGGCAACCATGACTGTACAATAAGTACTTACAATCGCGCATAAAAAGACTCAACCTTTGCTCAACAAGAAATGCAGAAAAACTCGCAAAACAAGTATTTATTACAAGTACTCCACAAGTAACAAATACTCGTTTAAACGATTGAATTGTTTATTTGTCCTCGCTATTGTTTTACTACTTGTAAACTTTACAAATTATACGTTCATTTGAAGATGCAACTTGGTTATTTCATGATGTTTATTATGTGAGAAATTCAGCTGATAGTAATGGACAAAAATCCTAGAGTTACAAAAGAAGACGCCCCGGGCGCCGGGAGTCGCAGGGCGAGCCCCGGCCACCGTAGGCGCGGGCCTGCGGACACGCCCGGGTGTCAAGATTGTGAGGACGGCCCGTAGGACACGGTGGAGCATACTGCGGAGGTCTGCCCTGCTTGGGCGGAGCACCGCCGTGTCCTCGTCGAGGCGATCGGCGGCGGCGACCTCGCGTGTCTGGCCCTGGTTAAATCCATGGCCCGGAGCGAGGAGGCTTGCGAAGTGGTCACCTCCTTTTGCGAAGCAAACCTTGCCAACGAATGAGGAGGCGGGCCGCGCAAGGGAAATACAAAGCCTTCGCCCCAACCGCCACTACAGAAGAAGACACCCCGGGCGTCGGGAGTTGCAGGGCGATCCCCGGCCACCATAGGTGCGGGCCGGCGGACGGCGAGCGTTGGGTGGCTCGCTGTCCGATCACCACCAGGCCCGGGTCGATGGCGCGTTATGTTCCACGCGTGCCTCAAAGAGATGTCTGCATAGAAGATGGGGCCCGCTAGGGCCAGAGCCTGCCAGGGTTGCGGCATTTTTCGAAAGATTCACCGCAGCTCTGGAACGCAAGGGGCTTGGAGAAGGAACACTGATGGGTTTTCGATACTAAGAGTCTTACAGTCACTCAGAGCGGAAGAAGTCATTTGATGATTTCCCATCCCTAAAAAAAAGGGTATCAGGTGCTAAAGACATTAAATCACTTTTTTTAAATCTGGGTGCTGATTTTTATGTGTTTTACAGAATATTGTCAAATAATTAGTAATTTACTAACATTTTGAAGACATTAGTCATTGCAATAGTCTAAGAGCTGGTCGCCACCTCGATTAAGATCCTAATCACAAGGCTGAAATTTGAGAATAGTTTATTTAGTAACTGCAAATAACGAAAGCTTAAGTCTGCCAGTATTTGAGAGGATCCAAAACTACCTCCTCGACTACTGAAATACCTTCGATAAAAAAAGAAAAAAAAAATTGGCTGTCGGCTCAAGCTAGCAGGATCATAGAAGTATGCGGTACAGAGAGTAAAGTCCCGCAAACCTTCATTGAAAAGGGAGGATCCTCCGACCAGACGGTTGTTGTGTCTAGTGGGCAACTGCACGATAGTTAAAATTCGGACTGTTGTATATGTTCAAATCGCACTGAGACCTTTTTTGCGCGATGAAGGATTTCATTGGTAGTTCGTCGTAGTGGCGTTGTGGTATTTTTTGCTGCCGAACAAATTTTGCTTCTTAGTTTTTCATGTCGTAGCATTGATGCCTACAATGCGTATGTTAAAAGTACATACTAACACTACTCTATCTTACTTATTTGGTAGTGAGAAAATAAAGGAGATCTGGCAGCTCTCAGTGATCTCAGTCTATAACTGTTTATGGAACCTTAAATAAGCCTTTTCCCACCTATATTGGGTTCAGCTTCTAGTCTATCCAGGGGGCTACTCTCTCAACCCGTAAAGTCCGTAGTTTCGGGCTTAGTTCCGGGCGTATTCTAGTCCGTATCACCTTCGGACTTACGATTAGTTCCGAACCCGAACTAAAAATGAATGACAACACGATTTGACAGTAACTGTTAAATCGTGTTGTCATTAATTTTTATGTGGTTAGGTGATACGGAGTAAAATACGGCTACAACTAAGCCTGAACTACGGACTTCGGGCTTAGAGAGTAGCCCCCCTGATCCCAGTAAACCAGTATTTTGTTACCTCCAAAATCCGGTCCCATGCTACTACTTGGCAAGACAAATGTCAGCCGGGCCTAACTGCTTAACCTTTTGAACGCTAGAACATAAATGCATTGGCGTCCCCCGACCCAAGCCAAAAATGAACTGTATTGTTTGTCACATTCGTGACATTTGCGTACAGGGTAAGCTTTCGTTTGTCACAAAAATGGGACAATGACACTCAAAAGGTTAATGTGTTTTTCGACACACGGAGGGTCTCGGTACACAAATAGCCAGACTAGGAACAACTATCTATAGGCCAAGTATTTGTTCCGTGCGGGAATCGAACCCGCGACAGGCATCGCAGCAGCCAATCGTTCAACCACTGCGCCAACGGTGTCGTCAGATACTGGGTTGTGGTGGTCAGGGAGTATTTTACATAAAGCAAAAGCCACTGTATCCAGTTTAACTGGAATACGACCCCAATATATCTACATAGCTAAAGGCTATGTGGGTCCCAGAAAATGCCCGAAGACATCGCGGGAGACCCAGGCGAAGATGGCGGGACGAACTTGACGCTTATCGGCCAGATTGGTCCAGACTTGCCCAAAGCCGGGAGGAATGGAAGGAAGAAAGGGAGGCCTTTGCTTTGCAGTGGGACACAATTGGCTAAAAATAATAATAATAATAAATAATAAAGGCTAAGCTATTGTACGTGATTTTCTCTTCTTTAATTTTCTGTCTTTAATTCTAGATACCTACGTAATAAAAACGTGACGCCTCAATTATGGTGTCATCAATCATTAATTCAAATTAAATCATTAAGCTGTCTCACTTAATTGATTGAAGCTAATTGCTCGCACTTCGTACGTAAACAATTACTGTTAAAGACAGGTTTTAAGGTAATTTTTAACCGACTTCCAAAAGGAGGAGGTTCTCAATTCGTCTGTTTGTTTTGTTTTTTTGTTGTGCGATCATGCCGTCAATTATGAATTGATGTTGCTGATTCTATTTATTCGAAAGCCTATACTCCTGAGGTGGTCCCATTGGCACCAAGTCAGAATCTGATGATGGGATCCTAGGGAAATCGAGGGCAACCCTCAAATTTAAAAGGCACATACAATGTTGTCATAGACTTTCTTAAGCACATTGTAGAGTATCACCACTAAAAAGTGGAAAATAAAAAACTTTTTATTTTCCACTTTTTAGTTTAGGTTAAACTCATCATAATCGGATCAGCGGTTTAGGCGCTAAAGCGTAACAAACAAACTCATGATGTGCCTTTGTATACCCGCCGTGTAACAGTTTAAACGCAAAACCTGAGAAGAGGTCATTGTTCGCCTAATTATTAACCATTTTAAACATGGGACCAACCACCAAATAACGAAAAAAACTTGCGGAGCAGTCTTTGGGGACTGTCGATAGAAATGAAAACTAAGCGAAAGCTAAAGCGTTCGGTTACGATGACGCGGATTTTTGTTCACCCAAAGCGTTCGGTGACGATGACGCGAGTTCCATGATTTTTGTTCACCGAAAAAGTGCTCAACGCGCCAAAAGAAGTTTTCACTTCAAAAATATTACCTTGTCAGTACATTTTGTCGAGTATTGAAAACATAAATGTATGAGGCGGGTGAATTTTTCTGTACTACTAACTCAATTGGTTTTATTCTACGTGAGAATCGAATCTGCGACCGGTAGCGTATAAGCTAACTTCACTTTGCCTACCGAACAGAAAACGTGATAATTAATAGGGACGACGCCAATGTGACGTCCGTAATTAAATATTGTCCTTACAAGTAGGTCCATATTTAATCTGAGATGTTGCTAGGTAAATAATTACATATTGACTGGATTGATGGACACAGTAGTAGTATCATATACATTTAAACAAGCAATTCTTGTATATATATATATCAATATATATAATTAAAATGTAACGGATCGCTGTCTGTACATGGCAGATATATGAGTAAAAATATTATTGGGACCTTTATCAACGCAAATAGCACCCAAAACAATGATTGTTAAAATTTATGTCTCTTTTTCTGTGCATTTGTGCACGCTTATCTCAGAAACATCAGGTTTATCCGATTTAGATGTGGTTTAATTAATACATTGTGGTTAGCTTTACTTAACATTTAGTGTTTGTTTCATGTCAATCGGTTCATAAATAAAAAAGTTATGGAAGTTTAAAGAATCACGTCGAAAATTTGTTAAACTATCTATATCGGTCATCTCGGTCTCGGTCATCCAGGTACTCTTTAATAACATAAGCTAAGGTACACATTTATAGGGAATTATTAAGAATGGACTTAAATATAACATTACGCCTGTAGACCTTGAAGTCAGAGGTGTACCTACATGCAGCGGCAACAATGGCCGCCACATGAAAAACTAAGAATTTTTACGGCAACAAAAAGAACCGCAGCGCCATCTACGACGAACTAACAACGAAATCCTGTATCGCGCAAGCAAAGTTCTCCATGCGGTTTGAATATATACAACAGTCCAAATATCAACTATCGGGCAGTTGCCCACCAGACATACGTCTGGTTCGGAGGATCCTTCCCATTTAGTGGAGGTATGTTAAAAAGTTATGGAAGTTTAAAGAATCACGTCGAAAATTTGTTAAACTAGAGACTTGTTAGACTTTACCCTCTGTACCGCATACCCTCTATATACACTCACATTTTTGCGCCTATTATGTGTAAGTTCCATGTGATGATGGATGAGGAGGATGCGAGCCTATTGCCATCAACCGGGCGCAAAACCAGACACTGAACTGCTGAAAAGTTTCACAAGGAACCCAATATTTCTATGCTTGACCTGGGAATCGAATCAGGACCTCATGCTCAGAAGCCACTAGTCAAACGATACATTTGCTCAAAACGATGGACCTAGTAATAGAACATTCAAGGATCTGCCTTTTTATTTAAAGATGGGCAATCAAATGACACTTTCCGCCCTGAGCGGAGCGGAAGGGAGAATCAGACTCTTACTGAGTAAAACCCATCCAAATGCCCTTTGCGTTCTTGGACCGCGATGACTCTTTCGAACATATTTCACAATCCTGGCAGGAACAAATTCCGCAACCCTGGCAGGAATGAATCTGCCTTGCGCCATCGACTTCCAGTCATACAGTGTACAGCTAAATACCAGTATTTTGTATGAATTGGATTGGCTTGGATTAGCTGCCTATCTGAACGCCACGACGTAGCAGGACTGGTCTCAGATTTTCTGGCTTTTGACTATCAAAAATATCTTATCGACTGTCAAAGATCTACAAATAATAGCAAGAACCAACTAACTGAGGAGTTCCAGTAGGTATATAATGAATGGTCACATATCCACGGCCCGACCGAGACGAGCCTTGCTTTACGTTGAAGACCAACTCACTTAGTAATAGGGCATTATTAATTACCAGCTGCCGTACGCGGCTCCGCCCACGTTAATGTCGAAAATAATCCCACGGGATCATACTCTCAGGATAAGAAGTATCCTGTGTTATTCCAGCTTATAATCTACCTCTGTGCCAAGTTTCATCAAGATCCGTTCAGCCGTTCTGGCGTGATTGAGTGACAAACATACACCCATCCATCCATCCATTGAAACATCCAAACTCTTGCATTTAAAATATTAGTGTAGAGTACAGATAATCCATTTGATATAATAATATTATAGACTAGCGGACGTCACGCGGATTCACCCGCGTAGTTCCCGTTCCCGTAGGAGTACGGGGATAAAATATAGCCTATGTTATTTGCTGATAATGTAGCTATCCATTGCTGAAAGAATTTTTCAAATCAGTCCAGTACTTTTTAAGTTTATTCGTTACATACAAAAATACAAATCTTTCCACTTTATAATACTAGTATAGATAGATGTAGATATTATATAATAAATCGATTCGTCATTATGTATATTGTCTAGCCATTAAGGATCGATTTATGGTTATTTTATTGGCGCTGTGCAATAAAATGCTCACATTGCGTTAATTAATACTAGTAATTATAGCCTCCATGTTGTCTTTTCAAGAAAACAGTAGCGTTTACTTCAAATCCGGACAGCATTAACGGATTATATTATACAATTATACTGCATTTTATTGCATGGTAGCTCGAAAGTACTTAAAATCGACAATTCATCTATATCTATACCAAAGCTGGTTTTTTTTTTAAGGATTGGAAATCATCAAATGACTTCTTCCGCTCTGGGTGGAGCGGAAGGGCGTGTCAGACTCTTACTGACTAAAACCCATCCGTGTTCCTTCTAAAGCCCTTTGCGTTCCAGGGCCGCGGTGACTCTTTCGAACAAATTCCGCAACCCTGGCAGGCTCTGGCCCTAGCGGGCCCCGTCTTCTATGCTGACATCTCTTTGAGGCGCGCGTGAAACACAACGCGCCATCGACCCGGGCCTGGTGGTGATCGGACAGCGAGCCACCCAACGCTCGCCGTCCGCAGGCCCGCGCCTACGGTGGCCGGGGATCGCCCTGCGACTCCCGACGCCCGGGGCGTCTTCTCCTGTTGCGGCGGTTGGGGCGAAGGCCTTGCCTTTCCCTCGCGCGGCCCGCCTCCTCCTTCGCTAGCATTACTGCTTCGCAGAAGGAGGTGACCGCTTCCCAAGCCTCCTCGCTCCGGACCATGGATTCAACCAGGGCCGGACGCGAGAGGTTGCCGCCGCCGATCGCCTCGACGAGGACACGGCGGTGCTCAGCCCAAGCAGGGCAGACCTCCACCGTATGCTCCACCGTGTCCTCCGGGCGATCCTCACAGTGCTGACACCCGGGCGTGTCCTCCCGCTTAATCCGAAACAGGTACCTCCCGAAACAGCCGTGTCCGGTAAGTACCTGCGTCAGGCGGAAGGTGAGGACGCCGTGGCGCCTCTCCAGCCACTCCTCAAAGTATCCACCTGCCTAGCATTTTATGTTGGGATCGGCTTCCAGTCAAACCGAATGGATCGTCACCCATCCACGGACCGACCTAGGCAAGCGTTGTTTAGCCGAGCTCCTCGAACGACCATTATATAGAATTTACAGAGTCGTTTCAAACATTTTACTGGTTATTTTAGTAATCTAGGTACCAATATCAATCAAAACATTCCTGCCATACATCCGCAAGAATAACTAAGATTCGTTAAATATTTTAATGAGCTTCCATCGTTCTTATAAAATATCACGACAAAGACACAGTGGCTGGTAATCAGAGGTGTAATTACGTAAAGTCTTTCGCTAAGTGACGCTGGTCCAATGACACACATCCTGCTCTTCAAACCTCAAACTGACAGCTGCAAACCTCATTTCCAAAATTATAATACTGTTACGAGCTTGGGGTTTGTGACAATAAAAACAGCCGATTAAATAACCAAAATGACACCTTAATTTAAATACACTAATTACAACTTTAAACTCACTAATTGTAAAACACAAGTGATCACTTTAATCGCACTTGAATATCGCTTCCGAAGTATTCGCTTGTATCGCAAATCCGATACTGACTCGGTCGCGGAATACGCGCTCCTTATATAGGTCAGTTAATTCTAGAAACTTCTATTCTCGAAACATCTGGAAAGTACTCGTAACTACCGCTGCCGACTGACCAGATATCGAGAAGTGTAGAATGTTCTGACAAAGAAATGTCTAGAAGATACTTGACTCTACTAATTCTGCTACTCGATATTAGATGGCGATTTTAATACTCCCCAGTATATACATATTAGAAACATGCAAATTTTCTAATATGTAAATACTGTCCTTATATACATAAGGACAGTTCAAAGAGTTACTGTGCTACTGTTTATATCGCAACTACGTATACATAATATCATCGATATAAACATCTCGCAGCACTGACATAGAACGTGAATCTAAGTGGCGAGCCGTGACCGACTAGTATCGCTCAGTAGGTAACCTTGCTACATTTATAATATTACCAGTGTATAATGCTATATACTGGTAATATTATATACTACTAGCTGACCCACGCAACTTCGTCTGCGTCACATTTTTCATGAATGCTCAGCTCCTATTGTTCGTAGCGTTATGTTATATAGCCTATAGACTTCCTAGGATTAGCGCATTCTACCAAACAAATAGTCAAGAATGAAAATGAAACTGATCGAGTGGTAAATGATCAATAATTATCGATCGCCGAGAGTAGAAAATAATTAAAGCCCTAATATCGCGATTAAAAAATAGGGGTTGGTGGTAGAAGGGTGAAAATTTAAGGTTGTATGTATTTTTGAATGCCACATTATAAAAAAAATAAAAAAAGTGTCCAAAAAATAAAAATAAATGTTAGGGGTGGACCACTCTTATCACTTAAGGNGGACAACCCTTATCACTTAGGGGTATGAAAAATAGATAGTAGCCGATTCTCAGACCTACTGAATATGCATATAAAATTTCATAAAAATCGGTCAAGCCGTTTCGGAGGAGTATGGTAACTAACATTGTGACACGAGAATTTTATATACAAGAAGATTAGATTAAATATGAGTATCTCGATCGATTTGTTGGCCTATGTTTTTTTTTATTTATTTTTTTATTTGATATGAGTTTGCTCTTGACTCTAGTCTAGGTCATAGCTGACAGAGACAAAGTCGACGATGGTTCCGACTAAATATCATCTTTGCTTACGAAGGTACTATATAATGATTCGTCTGACGTATGCATGGGCGAATCTTGGGCAAATAGATGCAAGGTATTAAAAAACCGGCCAAGTGCGAGTCGGACTCGCGCACGAATGGTACCACTATCTATAAAAACGCCGAAAAATCATGTCTGTTGAATGGGAGCCCCCTTAAATATTTATTTTATTCTGTTTTTTAGTATTTATTGTTATAGCGACAACAGAAATATATTATCTGTGAAAATTTCAACTGTCTAACTATCACGGTTCTTGAGATACAGCCTGGTGACAGACGAACAGACAGACGAACAGCGAAGTCTTACTAATAGGGTCCCGTTTTACCCTTTTGGGTACGGAAGAACCCGTCGGGCAAGGACGAGCTGTCTTAATAAACAAATGAACTTTTTGAAAGGAGTGGCTCCTTTCAAAAAGTTTATTACCAAATAGAATGATTTTAAATTCATGAGCCATCTTACAGGGGCGGAAAGTATGGAAAAATACAAACAACTTTTAATATGTGAAATAGGAGAAAAAGAATCAGCTGTTCAGCCCATTCATATTCGCATACACAAACGATAAAATGTGGAAAAACCCGCTCGTTCTATTCAAAGGTAAGTAGGTACTTCCACCCTCAGAAATATTGCCAACACATTAAAATTCACTTTGCATAAACAAAAACATGTACTTAGATATAAAATTAAGATTAGATTTTCCGAACTCTATTATCG
>NDFZ01002264.1:0-17255 GCA_002192655.3 Mamestra configurata
TATTTTACTGTTTTATTAGTCTTGTGCGAGTCCCAAATAAACATTTTTCTTTCTTTCTTACATCTATAAATATAAGGAGTACTCACCTAGGCGGCTGTGAGGGCGCTGCAGTCGGGATAGGTATGCAGGTGACGGGGTCGGTGATCTGCTGCATGGCCTCCTCCATATTCGGTTCTTTGTTCTCCGTGCCCCGCGCCGTCGTACCTGGGGGAACAACAAGGTATTTTACATGTGACAAAACAAAACAAAAGACAGTATCACTTTGAATGACGTCATATTGTATGAATTTAATAAACAATTTTCAATGTGTTTTATTATCCAGCTACGTGAGATTTTTGTCTTACGGCCGGTCTCAATAACTTCCTTATCTTCCTTTGACCAACTATCAAATTAGCTACTAACAGTAGCTGAAATGTAATTTCTGCCTTTCAAACATGACATTTCAGCTACTGCTGGTAGCTAATTTGACAGTTGGTTAAAGGTAGATATGTTATTGAAACCGGCCGTTAATCAAACGTTTTTCTGGTGTAATTGATTAACTTGACAAAATCTTGTGAACAGAGTCAGAAAGCAACGATACCTCTATTATGTATAGAGTTAACAATAACTAATGCGGTCTTTTTTAAAGAAAATAATGTAAGCTGTCAATATAGAAACTTAATATCACTCTTCATTAAAGGAGGTTTTGTATACATATGTATAACCCCCAACGTCTATTCTAATTTGAAACACCAAATATGTCCTGATGTATGTATTTAAATCCTTACTAGGAGGTTATAAATAATATGTAGGAATTCTCCTGTATTATACGTGGGTTTTACGGATTGCCAGAGACAAGTTTTTAGAAATGTATCTATTTTTTTTTTTTTTAATCCTCATGTAACTCCTCCCGACTGATGACTATTATTGACTATTACTAACTACAACCCACCCGTGTTCCTCCAAATGCCCTTTGCGTTCCAGTGCCGCGGTAACTCTTTCGAACAATTCCCGTCGAAGAATTGTAAACCATGAACATCATATTTGTGATGTGGAGGGATCTTACCCAAGATACTAAGGACACAAATAAAACCAAGCAGTTCATTAACTGGGTACCCTTCACATAATAAAATACCTTTTTAATATTATGCATGACATTCTACATCCACAGATCAGCTTCTTCAGCAATTTTATCCTTTTCTAATTAAGGCATTATTTGCTAGAGCGAAAAGTCCGCTTATAAGCAGCCGCACTCATTCGCAACGAAATCTCTATTACATAAGAATGATCTTTACGCTCCAGGGATGATAATTATCATCTGAGGTGAGCGACAGAAGCGAGATACAGGGAAACTCGATAATTGTGTTTAAAGCCATCTCTTGCCATGTAGGCTGGGATTAAATCGGGTTTAAACCTGATTGTTTAAACCGATCTGTTACGTATCTATACTAACGGTGATTCAACCATTATCATCATCATCATCACCATTTGACTACCTCTATCCCCAAATCATAAAATCCAAGCACCCAATAAATGCACCCATGCCTACACAAACTCCGCCCATAAGGCCGGTCATTGTGTCACCCTATGTAATATTTTCTTCAGCTATCTTTTCTCTAACTAATAGTGGGTCCAAGCGATACAGACTTTGAACTTTGAATAAAAATTCCATCACACCAACACTTGTCCTAGTTCGATCCGGCCCGTCCCTAACTGTCCTCCCTCCCTGCTGCTAGCTGTTTTTTATAAGCCCTGCCTGGTGGCTTTAATATTTGTACAACGTGTAACAGAATAAACGCAATACCTCTTAAGATGTCATTGTACGCATAATTATGAAAAACTTTAACTATGGGACCAACATTGAAATCGCGAAAAAAAAAAACAACTGCCCCATACATTTCTATGCGCATAATTGGACAAAATGTACTTACAGAACAGTTGTTTTTTTTTTTTTTCGCGATTTGAGGTTGCTCCACAAGGCAAGGCAAGTCCGGTTAAGCAGTCGACAACCTCCTAGGTTAAACTGCGAGAGGCCACTCACAAAAAAAAAGACTCCTCTGCACTGTCTGCACTTTGTTGCACACAAATAATTCTATAGAAGTTTATGGAAGTCTGTATCGTGTGGACGGTCAATAATATGTGCCATATTATGGTATATATACCATATACTATATGGTACACATAATAAAGAGTATTGTATTCCGTTGCACTGACCCTGGCTCCGTTGTAGCCTGGTGGTGACTCCGGCGGGCAGCTCGGGCTCGGGCTGCGCGCGCGGCGGGTTGCGCGCCGAGCGCCTCTGCCGCGGCTTCCTTAGCAGCTGCTTGTAGTTCTCCGCCTTCTTAGATAGGTAGTAGAATCTGTTGGAGAGGACATGGTTAGGTGATGTTGCTGGTGATTGTGATGGTGTCTTGTTTGTTGGCTGCTAAGGGTCTTTGAACGTATTCTCCTGTGATGTAATAGAGGCTTTTTAATGTTTAATATGCCTCTTAATAAAAACACTATATTTGAAATTAGACAAGCCACACCACGCCACGCCAAGCCACGGTTAACAAAGATTCTTTGATTACTAAATACTATAATGTATACTATAATTAATCAACATGCAGTAGACACAATAATATCAAGTGATTTCTTTCCAATGGTGAAAATGCAAGTGTACTGGTTCTGAAATTTAAGCGATTTTAAGAACGCTAAAATACCGCGTCTCCGGTCTAGATGCAAATTGATTATTATGTGAATACTTTCATAACGATTAAAATATTTCCTGAATCATTCCAGTCCCTTAATCATTCAGCGGATTAAACGAACTAAACAGGTCATATAATTCACAACCTTCTTTTTCAACCCTTGGCAGCCAACAAACTCGGCACAGCCGTATTATAAGAGAGAATAACGCACGCATACCTGACGCAGTCCCTCACGCTCTTTCGTGGGAGAAAGGACGCGATCTGGCCGAAGTTTTTTGGGTGCTGGAGGTACTTCTCTCTGAAGAGTTCTCGTTCTGCTTGCGACCACACGTTCCGGAGTTGTAACTCTTTGTGTTCTGACTCCATGTCCATACATCGTCCTGTGGAGGGAAGGGAAGTTTGGTTTTGGTATATGAGTCAAGTCACATCATTGATTTCATTTAAGGATAGGCACTATTCAGGAGTTGGTCCAGTTATTCAGAATCTTGAAACTATCTAAAATGCTAATCTGTATGTAAAAAGAACAGCAAGAAACTCTATGGCCACTCTTTTAAATGAAGTTATTACAAAAATCCTAGTTTTTTTTCAAAAAATCATGACCATTGCCTTTGGATTGAAACAGTTCACCAGACTCAAAATTTGAAGGCCTCATTGCTGACCATTGCAGTGCTCCATAAAAAAGACATAAATGGATGAACCATCTCAACAAAAGTATTGTGGTTGTATTGATATGGTCCATACCAGTGGCAAAATCGCCTGCACCTATAAAAGGGCTTCCTTTTAAAGAAAAATAGCCTTGCCACTGACAGAGTTAGACGAATTAATAACTAAGTTTTCTTTGACTAACTGAATAGAAAGTTTTCTTGTTCATCTAGAGTTTATTACTAGGTCAAACAAGTAGGTATTTATTTCTTGCAGGAATAGATTTTTAATGCAGATACAAATTATTCAACTATTAGGTACAGCAGTATTATACCGCATCATACCTCTACCCAGAATGTGCCCTTGCCCATTGCATTCCGCATATAAATTTGTTATTGACCTCATGGGTATGCTCCTGATGATAACTTTACCTGCCTCTATCCGATTTGTAACTACGTATTACTAATCTTTGGTATACATACTATTATAGATACAAGTCAGAAATTTGCCTTGAATGCAGAAATTTTGCAAAAAATGGCCCCTTTACTTACGATGAAGACTAGGAATAAGACCGCATTTTATGACTGGCAAATTGTTAGTACTGCACTGGATGCGAGAGACACACGACTGGACATAGTGGCGCCACCCGCGTGAAAGTAGAATATTATCCCAAGAGAACATACTTCCAGTATAAAGATAATTCATTCCAGGTCACGGTCTACCAGTTTGTTAAATCCTACTACAACCAGCATTGGACGTATTTCAACTGAAACTATGACGAAAGTGGTGGTACTCACTATTTGTGTCAATATAGATGGGCGTGGTATCACTGGGGTCCCGCAGCAGCGGCGGCACCACCGTCAAAGACCGCATCTTCTTGTCCTCGTGCTCCTGCTCGTGCAGGCCATCCGCGATCTCCTCCAGCTCGGCTTCCGACTTCACTCGGGCGCCTAGTCTGTTGAACCTCTCTCGCTCTTCGCGCTGCTTGCGGAGTTCCGGGAAGACCTGGAGGAGGGTGGTGTTGCAGTTTAGTTATAGCTCTTAGCAAGGGGAAGGTATACTCGCTTATCTACTGATAACAGATAATAAGACTTCACAATTCAAGCAGAGGGCCAATTTTGTTGCGTTATTTGTTTGAAAGAGTCACCGCGGCCCTGGAACGCAAAGGGCATTTTGGCACTCCACTCAGTCATTTGTGGCACTCATAATTGTCAACAGCTAACCCGAAATTGTCAGCAGATGTACTGACCCAAGAGAGACAGCTACAGGCTGTCAAAGAACCAAAGAATTAGGTTCTTAGTCTGGCTCATGGCAAGACCGGCCTTAACACTAAAAGTAGCATAATTTAGGAAAAACTAAAATGTTATCAGCCTACAATAATTTAGGAACAGTCACATGTGGTGCCGAATCCATGGCCTTGTTCTCTAGAAGCAGCTTGCCGCTTGTAAAACTTACTTTTTCAAAGAACTCTCTATTCCTTGCGTCTTTCGCCTTCCTCTTCTGACCTAGTTCTATCCGCTCCACTCGTCTCAACCACTCGGCGGCTCTTCTACTGTACGCATCCGCTAACGCATCCTCCCGCTGGAAATAACAAATTTTGTATCATGAATAAATAATATCTTATATTTTAAAATTAGATAGAGTTTCTTATGCATTTTTTTCACTCTTTCACTAGTGGAGTCAGTTTTTTGTGTAAAAAGAAGTGCCCGTTAATATTTACCATAATTACCAGCAACTTAATATCGTCCCAATACGAGTGAATGGACATATCATTTCTCAGTCAAAGATGGAATGCTCAATAACCACAGGTTTTTGATAATTATTTCCGAAATCGGAAAAATACAGAACTGTAACTAAGTTCTACCATTTTAGGATAAGCCAGATATTTTGTCTGAACACCGAAGAAGTCGCAAAGAGTAAAACATGGTCACCCATAAAAGGGGGCGACCGAAGCCAGCTCAACATAGATTCCGCGTTGATCCATTGATTATTAAGCCACTTTCGTTATCTGTCTTTAACCCACTCCTAAAGTATAACATTATTTATACCCCTACTTAATAATAACTTGATAAGTAACAAACATACCTTTTCCGACTCAAGTTTGAGCTTCCGTATGTGTTCGGCTAACCGCTTCCGAAACGTTCGATGTCGCCTGATGTTCTCGTGGTAGACCTCTGTGTCCTGCGGCTGGTTGTAAAGCGGGTACCGCACCGGCTTGCCCAGGTGCGATAACACCGCGTGCGCCGATGACGCCTGCTGATACAAAGACTTATCACAAATTGTTGCACTAACTTTGTAGTCGGGACGAAATGTCTGAAAGCACTTTTGCAATGCAAGCACTTACGATCTTTCAAAACCACGAGTTCTGGGGCCGTACTATGGACGTGTTAACACTAGAAGGGTCAGCGCCATCAATTTGACGGCAAAATGATTTTATCTCTAAAAACTTTTTATCTATTTTTCAGTTTGTATTCACATTTAATGAGTTTTCCTAACTTATGAGTAAAAATAAATGAGTAGCGATTGTTATACAAGAGACGTTTACTCATAAGTAACTAATAAGACCGTATGCCATCAATTTGACGCCAAATTATTTCCAAAAGTGTGAAATATTAAACAAAAAAAGTTTTGTTTCTACCTTCTTATCGTAACTTTTATTCATATTTTGTATTTGTTGTCATGACTTTTTGTTCCAACCGATTCTTTGAATTCAATTGTCGTGTTTACATTAAAAAAAGGGTTCGAATCGACTGTCAGCTTTGGAAATAGAAGGGGAGTTAGTTATTGCGACTTCGTGAAGAAGATGTCTTAGGTGTGAATTATTTATTATCTGTTGAGCTTTGCGAAAACGTGGATGGGGACTTTTAGCCAGATCAAGAAAGTTCCACATCGGAAGATTCTGAAACTGATGCAGATCAGGAATTTCCACAGCGAACGTGGTATACAAAGAATTTGTGGCACCAGACCTGGACCTGGCAGAAGAGCACAGCACTCTGAGAGTACAACCTGTGGTGAGAGGCTGGTTAGAATGTCGTCATTGCCAGAAGTAGATAACAGTGATGGCACTGAATGGACGTGTACCTCTTATGGAGGATTTTTTTTTGTCATAATAGTAATTAAAATCAACAATTAAAATTCATCATTTTGTTTTAATCACAAACATCCAATACTTTGATCATATTTCTATCTCGCATCATATACCGTCAATTTGACGGTCGCGGTCTTGAAGGTATGGCATTTTCCCCGACCCTTCTAGTGTTAATGCAATCATAACTCAGTACTTAATGGAAAAGAAATACTTCTTCTTGCTTTATTATTCTTGCTGTACAGAGCTGTTCAGGACGAATAGCACTTTTCCTTTTTTATGAGAAAGGGACGGCCCTTTCTTACACTGGAGCTATGATGGCTTTAACAAGTCATAAGAAGACCCTGAAGCTGAAAGGCCGATCAACACAGAAATGCTAACGCAATCATGTTAAATAACTTTTGTTATTTCAGTCAGCCAATGACAGCATTCCACAGTCGTGTCAGGGGGGCTACTCTCTAAACCCGAAGTCCGTAGTTTCGGGTTTAGTTGCGGGCGTATTCTACTCCGTATCACCCACGGACTTACGATTAGTTCCGAACCCGAACTAAGAATGAATGACAACACGATTTGACAGTAACTGTCAAATCGTGTTGTCATGAATTCTTAGTGGTTAGGTGATACGGAGTAGAATACGCCCGCAACTAAACCCGAAACTACGGACTTCGGGCTTAAAGAGTANGTCCGTGGGTGATACGGAGTAGAATACGCCCGCAACTAAACCCGAAACTACGGACTTCGGGCTTAAAGAGTAGCCCCCGTGTTACATTTTGGTTTGATCAGCCTTTCATTCTGGTTCAATAAAATAAGAAGTTATAAAATCATAAACGCGCTACGTTACATTCAGAATAAGAGAATGATGATAATAGTCTACGGAAATATTTAATAAAACTTTTTATTTTGGAGTTTGCGCTGTTTACGTATGCTTTTCAAAATTCTATGACACATAATATCTACATTTAAAAATTGTTGAACTACAATAACGATGCACGGAAACTGCCCAAACAGTTTGTCTAAAACTAAAAAGCATTATCTATTTAATAAAACACTTAGCATGCAGCACAGCAACTTTGATACAGTAAATAATCAATGTTGCTGTGGTTTCTAAATATTTAAGATCGCGTTAAAAGCAAATCTTACCAGGTTCACATAAATAAATATTTCGTAGTTTTATACGTAAATACAGTATATGAGAAAGTTTTCGGTGTAAGAGTACGAAAAATATACAGTACAGCTACACATGTATACATATCTATACTAATATTATAAAGCTGAAGAGTTTGTTTGTTTGTTTGTTTGTTTGTTTGAACGCGCTAATCTCTGGAATTACTGGTCCGATTTGAATGATTCTTTCAGTGTTGGGTAGTCCATTTATCGAGGAAGGCTATAGGCTATATTTTTTTTTTTTCAAAATTAGGGATCCGTAATAAAATTGCTATTTCGTAACACAAGGTGTAAAATCAAAAACCTTTTTTTGCGTGCGCTGCAAAAACTATTGACAANTATTTTTATCTTTTCTACCAAAAATGAAAATGAATAGGTAGTCTACAAAAAATAATAATCTTAGTACTTATAATAGTTTATTAAACAAATTATAAATACCATTTGCCGCTTATTATCCATGATGATCTGGGAAGGAAAAAAAACATAAAATGTATCAGACTATTGATCCCGTGCAAGTCAATAATGAGAAACAGAAAAAAGTAACCTCAAAATAAAAGTGTCAAATAAATAAACAGGTATACATCATTATCATCTTGTCTATTTTTGCACTACTATTGAAATAGTAAATAAATACTATCATAAAGCCTAATCCTGTCGCCATAATTTAGAAGACTTAAAAAAATATTTATCCTGAAACCTGATGAAATTACCATGATTCATTCAGTAATCCTGCATCGCCTTTAAACGTTTGTCCTCTAAATTGAACTTAACATTATGATTATATTTTCTCATTGAAGCTGATAGCCAGAAGTCTAGTGCTTTCTATATGATTTTCAGTCTAGCCCTTTCCCAACTATGCTGTGGTAAATTTTGCTAAGCTGCATTTGGTTCAACTAGACGCTTCTAGTCTAACCGAATGTAGCTTAGTCAAATTTATCGCTTTCTATGTTATGTCAAGTCAAATAGTGTCACCAAGGTAGGATAGCCTTCCAAGACATTTGCCATAAAATCACTAAGCCCGAGCTCCCAATGAAATCTAATCCTAGCAGAACCTAAGTCCTAATATTCGTGTTTCCATGGTGACCATGGTACACAGGAAAAAAGAAACTGATACACTATGTAGTTTTTACATCCCGGCAAGAGCATGGCATGAGGACAGCTATTTACAACAGGATCATTAGTGAGTAGTAGTTAATTAGTAGTCTTACGGAGCATTTAGCAGGTTTCATTCACTTTTCGGACTATTCTACTATTGGTATATCATACAACTAGGAACAATAACCATTCTTTTACTAAATGATAAGAAAGAACGATCAAATTCGTTCGTTCATTTTGTATTTCATTTTAGATGACTAATAAAAACAAACCTTGCCAGAAAAGGGTTTGAACTTTTTAGTGGTATAGAAGTCATTCAATGCACATTTCGATTGTTCGGCCAAGTTACGGCGCACGACGGCACAATGAAGTAGGCATACGTGTGTATGTAGACACTCAAGCAAACAAACAATATCCAGAAATGTCAAATTGCCAAGAAATTTGAAGGTACAGGTCTTACGCAGCGGTTCTTTGCCTTCAAATATCTCGGAAACGCGACTTTATACGTAGACACTATCGAAGATAGTCCTCTAGTAATTTATACCAGTATCATCGTGCGCCGCAACTTTGTCCGAAAACCAAAATGACGTTGGGGTGACTAAGCCACTTCAATTCTAGACCTTTTACAGAAAGAGACAAGTTTTCCTTTAACAAGTCAAACGAACAGGAAAACATCCACAAAACCATATCTCTCCTACCATGAGTTGTTAGTCGATTATTATGGGGTCAATCGGGTCATGATATATGAAATTATTGTATACACAGATGGTCGGGAATGTAAGTAAGTGATATGAACCTTTTTCCTGTTCTCCGCGTAGACACACTGCGCCAGACATCTGTGTCTCGGCACCGTTTCCTCTGGTTCCTCCGCCCTAGCTGGCTTTGAGGCAGTCTGTTCTAATTCTTCTTGTTTCTTCTTTAACTTCGATAACGTTGAGTCTGATAAAGCCATTTCTCTGTCCACCTGTGAATGTGAAGGGATGGAGTTAAGTATATAGACTGTCAGAAGTTGAAACCTATCGATCAATATGGAGAGGTAAAGCCTTACAAACACCTTAAAGCCAGTCAGCACTAATGGCCTGGCTGACTCAATCTTATTTGCACCAATTCTCGTTTGTGGAAGCAAACATGTGCGTTAAGACGGCAAAACAAATGACTAACACACCATGCAGTTTATACGCCAATGATTTGCACAAACTGTTTGCGCAAGCAAAATTGAGCGTGTAGCCAAACCTTTACATGATATAATTGGCCTGGGCTCCCAGTACAAATACTTGTGTCTGTAGTTCCAATGATTCCTTTTAATTTGGAATTGTCATGTCTCTGCAAGACAATTTACTCACGTCGACAAGCAGAATAACATGGAAAGAACTTTCTTTTTAATGTGTAAAACAGGATGATGTTTCGACCAACTTGATTGATTTTAGCAATAGACTTGCAATCTGATTAATAGATTTAGTGGTAACCTTTCACGAATCGCAAGGACGGGTACTATACAGGCTTTAAAGACTTTTCTTTAATTTCAAACATTTAACTACATTGCAAAAAGTACCCATCATTACTCGCAACATCTTGATGGACAAGATCCAATTAGACCAGATCTGTCTCCTTCAATATTTTCTATCAGTGGTTTGTGCATACCTTGGATATTTGTTGTAATAAGTCATCCTTAGTGGTTCTGAAGCTCTGGTCCTCCATCGTGGGCTCTGATGGTGGATTAGGAGATAGTACTTCAACTGTGCTGTACTGGTTCACCGGCTCCTGAAAATTAAACACATACTACTCAAACAATGGTATGGTATGTAAATTTACTAACAAATTATTTGGCTTTGTTGGAACACTGATCTTGGCATTTAATAACCATCCAATGCTTTTGTATTTCAAACACATCATAAAAGCCTAAGGACAAGCCCGCCACACATTCCCAATCACTGCAACTCCTGAACGCCAGAATCAACAGTAGCGACTACCAGAAAAAAACGCCGAGTCAATGAAACTCGACGCGTCCCGGAGAAACGATTTAACTGCCTTAGATCCCGCAACGAAATTAATCAGAAAAGTAAAGCGTAAAGAGTAGAAAAAAATATAATTTCCACTTCTCTCCATTCAAGCAGGAGACAGAATTGGCAAATGGCACCAAGGGACATATATAACTGGGTTAAGCCCAGTTGCCAAGCACCACGGATTATATATTAACACTAATACTAATGGATCCTAAAGTGTGAGCTACTTTTGATTCCAGTAATAGGTATGGCAAAATCGCTTGAATGCACGGAAATTTGTTTTGGTTTCGACAAGGTCCGTATAGTAAACAACTCCAGATGTAACCTGAATACTATCTAACATGATATTGCATTCAATTTGACAAAGAATGATGGGCGGATTGTTCGTTTTCAAAGTCAGATGTAGAACATTGACAAAAAGGCGAAGGCACAAGTTTAATGTAAAATAATTTACTATTAAAGGTCGTATTCCCTCAGTATCAGGCAGAGGTGGACGTTCATTTCGTGAGACACAGAGATTACTGATGGAACAACCCATTATCATTTTTTCTTAGGGATCGAACCCAAGACCTAAAAGACCTAAAAGTCACCCTTGCAAAAATTAGTCAAGGAGTCAGTCTTTATAGGAATTATCCAAAGGTAACTGATTTTAAGCCTACCTCAGGGTCTTTAGAGATATTTTTCCTCTGCAGGAATAAACAAAGATAAGAAGATACTGACCCTAGTATCAACCCTAAGCGGCTGATGATGTGGCAGCGGCGTCCGATCAGCTGTGAGCCTGATCTTCTTGAAAGGCGGCGGATCAGCGGGGGAAGGATGATGCGCGGCGGGCGCGGGCTGCGGGAGGTAGGCGCCGCCGAGCAGCGACACGCGCCCCCCGCGGTACTCGCCCGCGCCCACCGCGCCCGCGCCCACTGCGCCCACGCCGCCGACCGAGCCCACCGCGCCCCCGCCGCGGACGTAGCTGCTGTCCCTGGAAATATACATGGGCGCGTTAGTACTACAGATTATATGACAAAAACTAGAGGAGAGGAATCAAGACCTTTGGCAGGAGCGTTATATTTAATAAAAGTAACTACAAGACAAATATATTTAGAGACACCGACTACCTCAGTCGTGTCAGGACCGGTTTCCGTTATACCAGAAAACTTGACATGGCATATTCAAAAGCGCAAGCGCAGCCCAAGGACCCAGACGTAGCTTAGACTAAATTTTGGATTGCAGGGCTATGCACAATGTTATTTAGGTTATAATCAAAATTGCTATCATCCATCGCCTCTAAAGCACTGTGTATTGGAACTCCACCTTTCTCTTCCTCTAACTGACAATGCTTTATAACGATTTGAATACAACACCTTTTTCTATTAAGTTCGTGCACACAACTGGCACTGGCACCCCAAATATCCCTGAATTTGATAAGGAAACTTTCTTGCAGTTGGCAGTATAATAACGACACAAATAAGCGGTTGAAGTAACAGCTGGCGTAAACGCATTGTATTTGTCGAGCCTTCAGGAGGGCAGACGGTGTAAGCACAAGGGGTGCGTATAGAATTGTTGAACTGTCCATTAATTCCGATAAGGAGCACGAAAATAGCCCTTGGGCAAGAGTGAGGGACCCATTGTTTCCAATAGAATTTCAAATGAAATGGTCGGTTTAAAGTGCTCGGATTTTTTAAAATAAATAATGTTTAGGAACTCTGGTCAGCAATTAACGTTTTTTTTTTCAGCCCAAACGAATACTTCCATCAGCGGCCATGAACTCTAATGATAAAAACTACTTTGATTTGGCTACTAAAAATGTGTTAAGATACAATGATTGTTGCATTTACAATTTATATTATTGTCCCGTTTTTCGCTTCTGCTTTTGTGTGGTAATAATACCTTCTTGTTGGGATGCCTTTAAATGTCAACCGTCAACGACCTCGATACCAAACTGTTACTCCCGTAGCTTAACAGATGGCGGGCGCAGCGCCATTTTTATTGTGCCTAAAGTCCGTCATGAAAATTGTGAAAGTGAATAGTTTTGATCAGAATTTTATTATTCTGTGCATCTATACTTACATCAAAACGATAAAAAGCTGAATAGTTCCATTCTTAGTCCCCTTCCATTACACAGAGCATAGAATTTACATAGCTTCACCGTTTTGATAATTGGTAGGTAAGTAGGTACTCACGTACCACTCCCATTTAAATTACAATAAATATTACGTAATTACATAAACAGTTCATTATTAACAATACCTAAATTCAATAATGTGTTATTTTATTCTAATTTTTTCTTTTCGTTTTTACTTTTAGAAATCTCCATAAAGCGTTTGACATATTTCCTGTCAATTTGACAATAGTTTTGTTTTTAAACACAACAAGTAAAACAAAGGTCAACGATCCTATACAGCCTTGTTAAAAATAGGTTAATAAAACTGTGCCTGCGGCGTAATTTTATCATAGGTATAAAACGTGATAGCTGGGCACTAGTTTAGTACGTACTTCCAGGTACTTAGGCACTTACATTCCGCGTTACAGTTTCATAAAAAAAAACATGAGCGAAGATAAAACATGAATGCTGATAAACTTTCACCAAACTAAACAAGAGATGACGTAATAAACATGGCGGGTCGTGAAAATAATGCGTATTGTTGTTAATCTGTGGCGATCGCATGCCGCGCCGAGAAGGCCAAGGTTGTGCGCGGGGGGGCTAACTGCACAGAACCGTGGCAGGGTCGCGGCGTTACAGAAATAAGTTTACTTGAGCTTGAGTTGAGATTCATATAAAAGGAATTTATCACGTAATCTTAGCACTTAATCAATTTTAGTTTCAGTATCTTATTAATATACGGTTAGATTATTTTATAATCATCATATTGAATGAGTAAGATTGGTTAGACACAACACGTCTCAATAAAATTTGGGATTTGTTCTGAGAACTCCTAAATGGTTGGGGACTTACGATAGGCACATTATTTTTGTTGTCTGGGGGAAGTAAACTTCGTCAAAAACTCGTAGGAACCGACTAAAAAAGGTAGGAACCTACTATGTATCACAGTATGTTCACTGCCTCAAAATTAACTTGAACTGCATACCTACTTAACTAAGTATGTAGTTTTATTAGAAATCGGAATTCGTAAAGCGTGTTAAGGAATAGAATTTTCCTTATAGTGCTCCCAATATCTTATGAGCTAGATCGCTACAATACTAGTAAATTTATTCACAGCCGTTGATGAAATGACTAACGCAGACCTAGAATAGATTGTAACAAAACCAAATATCATACCAACTAGTCCATCGTTAATGGACAACGGTATAAAATAAAGAAACCAGTTTGTTCAATTCCTACAATCGTGAGCAGGATAGTTGCAATGAGGATCTTTGATACCAGACAGCCACGGGCCACGAAATCCTGGCGGAATTCCGCGGAATGCAATCTCATCCTGCCACAAAAAAAAGCTAACGCTATAGATGTATAGACAGACAGGGAATGACGTAACCATGATGCTGATACGCGACAACACGGCCGCGTCTGTATTTAGCGCGCCACGTTGGCCCACCACGTGGTGGCCGGGCCGCGACGCGCGCTGAATAATAATAAAAAATAAACATTGAACCGAACGCGCCCGCCAACAGGGCTGCCAACATCACGAGAATGTCACGTATTCGCTACGTAGAGTATTGGTACATCGTTCAGAGCAGTTCTAATGATGAACAGTCTTTCTATGCTATTGGTTCGGGAATTTCCTTCTCATTCTGTTAAAAACACGTCATCTTACCACATTTTGCAACCAGATAAATGCCCAACCAGTCCAACACTCAAGACTAATACTGGGTTATCGCTTTAATTAAAAACCTTTCTAATGAACCAGTTTAGGTACTTCGTACTTTGTAGCATAAACTTTTCCGATATGTATTTTCCTTTATCTTTTTTAGTTAGATCATAAGGCTTAATAAATAAATCTACAGATAAGCCAAACATTTGCTGATACCGATACACAAGTACTATTGTACTAATACTTTTTATCGCATGAATAATATGTAGGATTATTATGTTGCCAAATCATCCCACAGTAATTTAGCAATTTATGCGAGGTATAATAACAGGTAAGGAATATTTGACCTGTCAGAGAAGATTACATGGCAACACATGCGGTCGTGGCCATGTACCCTACCGTAAAATGCCAATAAAATTAAACAGAAACAATCATTTTAATAAAAACACGTGCTTTACGACGCTCTGACGTAGGTGATTGGGCTCTACCATCGCGTGATGTTATTTTTACAATTTTGCGTACAAAATAAATAAAAAATCGGAAGAGGTGAAACTGATATCAGAATTCTCACGTTTTTTTATTGTTTTGGTACCTATATTGGTAGCATTTTAATTAGATTTTAATTATATAATTGCAATTTAACAATCACATATTTTTTCTTCATCAGAATAACGGGGGGAAACTCTAGAGACGTGAAATGACACATCTTATTATATTGATGGACAAAAAGATGCATTTGAACCTCCTTGAAACGGTAAAAAAAAACAACTGCTAAGTTCTAAACGAGGAAAAAGAGAGGCGAATGGATCTGCCGCATCGTTCTTCAAAATCGGCAAACAAATCAGCTCAGAAAAAAAAACTGCGAGAAACTACATAATATACATACCTACTTACCAAACTTTTCTTTACATATTTCATTTCAAGAAATGAGTAATGCAGGTGGCTCGCTAAAAATACAGCCGAGTAAATTGCATGTGAATGATATTTGTCGGTTGTCGGGCTATTTCTACCACCTTTCATAATATCAGGCGGGTTGGACGAGGTCCAGATGTTTGTTTTCAATAAGAATGCACGAGGCCTGCTCGTTAACAATAATTTTTTGAGTACTTTACTAAACCAAGAAACTTATTTGTGATTGTGACAATTTTTGTACAGGGGCATTAGGGGAAGATTGAATAGACGCAGAAGAACAGACTCAATGGAACACTAAAGGTCTTTTGAATTTGATTTTTTTGGATTCGTACCTACTTTAATATTGTAAAAAAAAAACTGTAGAAATACTTAGACGCAATTATAATGTAACTTGTTTGATTCATTGATGATTGTACTTTGGATAAATTGTATACAGGGATTTTTTTGTATACAGAGTGAATTTTCCATGCTTGGATGATCAAGCCCGAAACGATATAATAACGACTGAACTTGTATTTTATTTGCTATTTCTTAATAGTTTCAGATTTAGCTAGAAGTCACGGAAAGTGTTCAAAAGTTCCGAAGAATGAGTAGGTAAAGGTACCATGCATTCATGTATTAGATACATACTATTATTATGGTTATATTCACTGGTATGTTTAAGGGAACAAAAAGTGGGTTTTCACTTTTTCGAACAAATGGTATGTAAATATAGGTACAATGCAAATGAAGAGGATAAAGCAGAAACTGAGCATGATATTGTAGTTAACTTAATCCGATTGTTAAAAAACCAAGTTTTATCACAAATAAAACAATTATTCTTGTTCGCACGGTGAAGTCTGACTCCTTTTTATTAAAACAAGGTATAATGTGCCTCATTACGTAGTGTTTCAGGTTATTTTTGCTTGTAGAGTCGTGAAGAAATCTCAATTATTAAGAGTATGTATTGTGCAAAAACATTGTAATCGCTTCCCATGGCGGGTATTGTCGTCGGTAGACGGGCATTACATCTCCCAAGACTGCAATGAACCTCAGGGTTGCACGAACTGATTTAATCATTGAATCGAAGTGTGTATTACCTACTTTGACTTTACAGACGGATGTGTTTGGCAAAATAACTCAGCTTCTTGTAGTAAAAGAACGCCATATCAAATAAATATGGGTAAACAATGATGCTAGATCATCACATCACTATTAGCAATAATATAGATTTCACGGAAAATGGCAATCTCCGTAAGATTATAAAATATCTTGAGAGATTGTAAACTCTCGATAAATTGTCCACTGAATATTTGGAATACTTTTTTATGCCTCAAAATTAGATAGTGTTTAGACTATCAAATGTTGAAAATAAACGCTGAGTTATTCATTGATCTGGCCAGACCATATCATGATGTGGGCAGCGGATATGTTCCATTTCATGAAATAGAACCATTTCATGAAATGGTCGGCCACATCATGAAGTGATCCGATTCTATGATCTGGCCACACGACATATACTAAACGTTTCCTTACTTGCTACTCTTCAGTTTCTTGGAATGACTTCGAGAGATTATAGACTACCAAATTTTGATACGTAAATGTTCATTTGACAATTTATTGAGATTTTACAATCTCTCATACAGAGTTTGCAATTATCCGGTGACATAGACATTATCATTGTGAATCAATAATGTCGTAAATATCAATCTTTAAAGATTAAATCATCAGCTAATTATATGGCAATAGCACAAAGTATAACCACCATGTTTAGTTCAAGGTCTCCCAAGAATAACATTACAGATGTTACATAATTAAAAAATAATCTAAAAAGTTAGATGAATTCTAACGATTCGTATAATAATTACATGAAAATTTAATTTTGCGAAACGCTGAACATACATAAATTAGCTCTTACGTCATACTTAAAAAGTAGAGGCAGAAA